>VDFB02296183.1:135580-268853 GCA_007258455.2 Sequoia sempervirens
TTTGACAAAATGCTTTGGTAGACATGTATAAAAATGTGGTAGTATAGACAAGGCAGTGAACTATTTGAAAAAATGCCTCAAAGAAATGTGGTCTCATAGAATGCCATGACAAGCAAATGCAATTGGCAGCTGCTCCTAGTTCTTAGTTATGCAATGTGAAGTAATTGCATAACTGCTTAGGTTGATTTTGTAAAAACTATATTATGGTGAAATTTTGTCATCTATCAGCATCCTAGTTATTAGTTATGCAATGTGAAGCAATGCTTTGAGTTTGAAAGATGTGCAATGCAATGTAATCAACGTTATGAATATAAAACTACAAAATTATAAATTAAAGTTCAAAACCTTAAAGAGAATTTCAATTTACATTTTACAATCAGCCATTATTGATCATTGATCAAAGTGACGATTAATGAACATTTTTCTATGTGGAAGGTAAACAAGAAAACAGTGGTTCAAAAATAAGGAATTTGTCTTCTGCACCAAATGAGAAATATTCACAATATGTGCTAGGAAGGAATAAGTCCATAAGATCGAGTATGCAAGAACCGAGAATTGCAAAATTGGCTTACGTTTGACTTCCAAACACAAATTTTCACACTTTTCGATGTTCCAACATAAGTCAAAAAGTATATGTGCGTAAGTTGTAAAGTATATACTTGAATACATGTAACTCATATCTATTGAACCATGAATTTATAATTTACAAATATGGACACCATCGATAAAAAATATTTGTATTAAGCAAATAGCCATGTACGCATACATCAATATATGTCGATATAAGTATAAAATATAGTTACAAAAGCCATATAGGCTTATGAAGATACCATATAGGCATACAGTATCAAACATACTCCAGATACAAAATATGTAGAAATTGCCATGTAGGCATACAACAAAGACTCTACATTCAAAATCATTTCTCTAATGCTTTGGTTCAAATACAATTTTCTTTCCCTTCTTAGCCAATGGAGTAGATAAATCATCCACCGTTCTATTGAGGGAGTGGTTCTCTCACTGCTCCTCCTAGTGTTTAGCTCTGGTCAAGTTTCAATTTGTTACAATAAGAGTAGAAGACATTAATATATAGAAATTACATTATAAAAATTAATATATTTAACAAAATTTAATCATTTATAGCCATTTGTGATCACTCTCCTCATTAAAATATTTGCACCTTGATGCTCGGGTGTGCTCGAGTGTGTATAAACCATCAAATAGGAAGTAAACCTCTGAATCAATAATGGTTTGATTTTTTTTCCACTAGAACTAGTTCATCTATAACAACAAATGTAAAATTGAAATTTAGTAATTTGCCTCATACCTCCCCTATCCCGAACCATCGAGGGATTGTATTGCAGTAGAAACAGATATCCATTGCCTTGTTGCATTTGGGGTGTTTCTCTCACCAACATCACGAAAATAAAGCGATGAATTTATTCAATCACAAAATAGTTATGTCCAATTTGAGTAATGCTTTGAGTTTGAATGATGTGTAATGCAACGTAACCAACAATATGATTATCAATTTTTTAAAAAGAAATAACCTGGAACAATCACATTGAAAAACAAAAGACCCTTTAGGACAAATTTGAAGTGAAAAAGTGTCAAAACACAATGTAAAATATGACAACCAATATGAGAAGAAGAGATGATCTAGTCAAAAGGAGCTTTGATAGTAGCGAACTGAGTTAAGTATGACAAATCCAAGTATCACTGTTGCAAGGAATGGAGTAAGAGCTAAATAAAGATATAGCGACAATAAAAATGATGGAGCTAACTTGTCAAGGGCATATTCTTCAAAACCCTTATTAAACGCTTGTCATAGTTTAAGATATGCAATAAATGTTTGACAATGGAATTAACCTTTTGAGGATGACAGTGATTAAATTGAGGTCTCCTTTTACCATGAAAAGACTGAATATTCTTTCTTTGGCATATCATTATGATTTTTAAGTTTCCTCACTTGAGTTAAATATAATAGTCAAGTGTTTATACCAAAGATGATAGAGGAAATAATCATGAAAAGGAGAATATATTTGGTGATCAATGACAAAGGCGTTAGCACATTTGGCGATCGAAAAGAGAGTAGAGGAATGCATAGTGAACATCATGTTACAACTTATGATATAAATTAAGCCACATGGTTGATGTGCTCTGAATCCTTGCATCTAAAGGAAATGCATAGTGAACATCATGTGTTACCTTGTTACTACATGAAGGAGGAGGCTCCATCTGTCCATTTGGTGTGTAAACAAATTGGAAGTTTGCTAACTATCAAGGGAAGGCTTAAAACCCTAGTTTTTGCTCCATTTCATGTTTGAGATTTGTATGGATAGTGGAAGGCTGAGACCTCAAGAATATTTGAGTGTTGTCCATGTGAACCAAGAACCTTGGAAAAATAGTGGGAAGTCCTTTTGAGATTTGTGAGTTCTAACTTGTTTTGTAGGTGAAGGAGACCTAATAGGGGCTCAAGGGCTACTAGCCTTTCAAACCCTAGCTAAAGGATTGGTGAGAGCGATGGGAAGTTGAAGTTTTGGAGGTTGTTCAAACACCTTTGGAGGATAGTTTGAAGCCTTTTAAGACTTATCACTACCCCTGCAAGAGTTGATGGAGTGTTGAGGAAGATTGGTTTTTAGTATAGTGTAAAGGCTAAGGAAGAGTTGTGGCAATGAACCAAAGGTGGACTTGGTGAAGTTTGGAGTTGTGATAGAAAGAGGGGTTGAATTAGGACAAACTAGGGAACCTAATCATGAGTAGGGACCTATAGGTTAGATTAGTGAAAACAAAGCACCAAGGAGGGTCTTACAAGGAAAGGCCTAGAGCAGGAATCAGTGATTGATTCCTCCAACCCCTCTCCCTATCAGATTGGGATCAGAGCAAGCAAAAGATTTGGGATTGATCTTGTATGTTAGAGAAAGAGTCTAGTGGTTCTAGCATCATGGTGAAAAATGCTGAGTTGTCCAAGAGGGTTGAAGAAATAGACGAAGACAATAGGGTATTGAGAGAAAAGTTAGACCAACTTGAGCAAGCACTGAATGTTATGCGGTTTGATGGAAGAATAGCAAAAGAAGAAGAGGTTGCAAAGGAGGATAGAATCCATGAACCTGACCCTATATTGAAGGAGGATCCCTTCTTGAAAGCATTGAAGGATTTGAGTGGAAAAAAACTTGAAGGAGTACCATTGTTTAGTGGAAAGATGGAGGCTGATTTAGTTATGGATTGGATAGAGGGAATGGAAAACCATTTTGAGTGTGATGGAGTCACTGAAGCACAAAAGGTAAAGGTGGCTAAATCAAGACTAAGAGGTTCTACCTTAACTTGGTGGAAATTCATTTAGATAGAGAGGGAGAAGGAAGGAAAGCAACCTATCTCTACTTGGAAGGGAATGGTTGCCAAGGTGAAAGAAGCATACCTACTTGAAGACTATGAAATTCAGTTGCATAAGAGGAGATAGAGTTTGAGGCAAAGAGATCAGGAGATGAGTTCTTATACTGAGGAGTTTCAAAGACTTTGCATGAGGTCCAATGTCACAGAGGATGAAAGTATCAAGGTGGCAAGGTATCTCAATGGTTTGAAGTGGAACATTCAAGAGGAAATGGTTCTCTTAAGCCCCAAAACAATGCACCAATGTTATCAATTGGCATTAAAGGTGCCAGAGGAGGAGTAAGGAGAGGAAGCAAAGATCAGACTTCTAAGGGGCAAAGGCAAGGGAAGAGATCAAAGAGGACAGCATGGTGGCTACCAAGGTAGAGGAATGACCAAAGAAACCAAGGAGAGTCAAACTCATGAAGCATGGAGGTGAAACATCTACAAGAGGTGGATATAACCGAGGGTAGAGGACCTCAAGTAGGTTCAAATAGAGGAAGAGAGAGAGGCAGGGAGGCCTTTCCTTGTATGTACCTGCTCTAGGCCTTTCCTTGTAAGACCTCCTTGGTGCTTTGCTTCATAATCTAACCTATAGGTCCCTACTCATGACTAGGTGCCCACGGTTTGTCGACCAACCCCTCTTCTATCATTCATCAAGATCATACATTGACCTTCTTTCCCCTCCTAAAGTTTGGACCACATCCATTACCTCCACATAAAACTGACATCCTTGGTCTTCTTGGTTCCCACACCATGATATGGTTATGCAAATGAAAATGAAGAAAAGTAATCATCTCCTTTCTAGCTGGAAGAATGCATGCTTAATGTTTTGATACATGATATCAACTCTCTCTTCTGCTCTCATGGTTGAATATCAAAATCCATTATGGTGGGCCTCCAGAGTTCTAGTCATCTTTCTTCCTCTTCCACCAAATGTTGTCCGATCCACATGTCGCTAGCCTAATTGCTTTGTTTTTGAAAGTTGAAGTTTCTCCTGAGTCACCAGTGTAGCTCTCTCTACCTTTCCAAACTCTTTCATTGCTACATCTATCATCTTGGGGGATTTAGTCATTTGTACCACATGGTTGATGTGCTTTGAATCCTTGCATCTAAGGGGTTTTAAAACCTTAGGGGCCTTAGATGAGAAAAAGAAGTAATGTTTTCTTTTCTTTTTATGTGAGGACATAGTGGTGAGATAAAAGAGGACTGTATAGAAAAATGAAAAAAGAAGACATAAAAATTCATGGACCATACTATATCACCTACATGCTAGCTAACAAGGACATGAATGTAGTAGATTTAGGTATGATAGGGGTATTGCAAGGTATATTTGAGGGAATATATAAGAATGAAGAAGAATTCAATGGATCAAATTAGTGTCAAATGTTTTCCTAAAGATCTCCCACACACCCTATTAGGAATTTAATCATTTCTAAGCATTTTCCACATCCTATGGGAAAGTTTGAGGAGGCTCCAATAGTTGAGAGTTTAATGAGTACTTATAACTTCTTTCCATGCAATCATGATTAGTTAGAGAACATATAGGGAAACTTGATGAGCTATGCAACAAATTAAGAGAATATAGGGTATTTTGACCTAGTCTTAAGCATCTCCAAGTGTCTAAGAGATATTGAATGAGTCTTGGCTGATAGATAGGGTCGAGGATAGAAGTTTTATTTTTGGTTACATTGACATCATGTAGGACATCCATAGTCTTATTCTTGGTTATGTTGACATCACAAAAAAATATATAGGATGGAGTAGAATGTAGCTCTACCTTTGTCAGTTCCATGTTAAATTTTTATTATATATAGCTTGCTAGTGTAGGAATTCTAAGAAAAACAATCATGGTAGGACCATTCTTAAAAGATTTCAAACAATAACCTAGCGAACCCATATACTCTTATGACTATATATACACAAATCTAGATTAAACTTAGAATTCATTAACTTTAAGTTCTCTTTATTTATTTAATTTTTGTCCACTTTCCACTATAATTAAATAATTATTTTAATTATTTAATTATTCATTAGCCTCTTCTCTCATAAATTAAATAAATTTGATTTATTTAATTTAGTCAATTCTCTTGAATTTTGAATTAAATCATTATTTAATTCAAAATGATTCATTTTGTCACATTCCTCCGTAATTAAATAATATCTTTATTATTTAATTATTTACTGGTCACCTGGAGTAAATAAATTTTATTATTTAATTTCTCCAGCAACCTCTTTGTCCGTGCCAATCTTATCCTCCAAATCAAATCTTATCTCTTGACATCTCATTTAATTTCAGCCCTAGATTGAATTATCTCATAATTCAATCTCAACCCTTCATTTCTTGTCATTGCCCTAATTTTGACCTAACCCTAATTCATACTACAACATTCAATCTTGATCATCGATTCTAGGGTATTTGTCATCTTCTCATCCTAGCCACACATTCAAAATTGTAGTTTTTATAAAATGGCAATTTTGTTCTTATTTTTGCTCTCTCATGCTCATTCTATCAACTTAGGTTATTTTATCATTTGCAGTCATTGTCATTTTTAGTCTATTGTGATGTCATTGTGAGGTCATTTCTTTTATACAAATCCTTCAACACTTGCATAGGGCTTTGTCATTAGTCATAGTTGCTCATTTGAAGTCTGAGGGCATCTTTATTTACTGCAAGCTAGGAGATGTAACAAAGGTCAACCATGGAAGATGAGGACTTAGGGTAACATTGTTCCTTTTGTTTTCATATTATTTCCTTTGTGCTTTGTTATTTCATTGGAATTTTAATGTTATTGTGCTAACCCTCTAACAATTGAGATTTTCCCTTGATTACATTGGTGAACCCGACTCCATTTTTCTATTTTTCGTACAGTTTTTTTGTTGTTTTCTGTTGTTTTGCAGGTACAGGTACAGATCGCCACAAGTGTTTTTTTTTAAAATATTGTGACGCACTTGATGCGTCGTGACGCATCCGCTCACGTAAGCGATGCATACGCTCTGACAAGCCACAACTGACAGACAGAAAACCACATTTGATTTCCACAACCGCATCTGAAGACCCGAGCGACACATATGCCATAACGAGCTGCATCTATTTGGTATAATTCTTCTTTCAGTTTTGGGGTTTTTATTTTTCAAATTTCGGGTTTTTCTGGTTTCGAGTTTTTTTGATCTTCTATATTCTATTTTATTCCTGCATGTTGGCTAACATTAGATTTTGTGTTACTAATCATCTCTGGTAGCTGTGTTTGTCATGTGCTTTCTATTTTTGTAGGGTTTTTTGTTGTTTTTTGTTGTCTTGCAGGGACATGTATGGATCAACGGAAGTTTTTTAAAAAACATTGTGACGCATTCGATGCGTTGCGACACATCCGAGAACCCTAGTGTCACATACGCTCTGACAAGCCGCAACTGATAGACAGAATGCCACATTTGATTTCCAGAGCCACATTCGACAACCGGAGCGACACATCTGCCTATCGTGCTGCATCTGTCTGGTAAATTTTTCTTTCAGTTTTGTCATTTTGATTTTCAAATTTTTAGGTTTTTCTGTTTACTGGTTTTCTGGTTTTTCTATTTTTTCTGTGTTTTTATTCCTGCATGTTAATTAGATTAGATCTTTTGTGTTACTAATATTTTCTTGTAGCGTGTGGCGATCCTTTTTTGTGTGTCCAAGACCATTACATACAAGACCACTAATATTCATTGTTTGTAGATTCGCATGTCAAAGAAGGAAGAAACAAACATTGTGCTTGTTTATTTCTAGATTAGCAAACATTTATTTTTGGTGCTTATAAAAGGAACCATGTCTTCTTTGGTTGATTGTGCTTGTGGAGTGGTAGGTGAGTATGCTCTCACTTGGTGAAAACCTTGTGATTAGAAAACCAGACCCATTCTTTTCTGTTATTTTACCCTTCACAATTTGGTATATCGGAGTATCCTCTCCCCTTGCGCATTTGTGCGATCCTAGGTGTAAGAGAAACGGTTACTGACTCTAGAACTTAGGCCTGTTCTAGTGGGAAAAAGTACTCACCCCAGGATGACTCAGACTGGTAGCACCCTGACACCGAGGGACTTCCAGCCGGTATATAAAAGTGGGTTCTTGGGGAAAGCCCAAGAATCACGAGCGTGGTTCCGACGAGATGGATTCGAAAGGGGACTCTCACCGCATGGATCACGCCCCACGAACGGAACGCCCGAATTAAACACCTCTTGTCTTAGTGTCCAACCATTCTATTGGTTGTTGCTTGGTATAGTGCAGGGTACAGTATCATGCCCGAAGATACTCACTACTAATCCCCTTGAGTAGAGATAGCAATTCTTGGGATGTCACTACCCAAAGAATCCGAATTTGGTGTGCTCAAATGACGTTAATGAGCCATGGAGGGGAGCCAATGCCACCAAAATTCTAAGCTATCCACTCTCAAGAAGGAAAGGTGTTTATCACCAATCCGGGGTATAAAGGTGGGCTATACCAAGTATACAAACCCTTGGCCTATTGGCCTTTTTAGGATCGTGCTTATCTGATGTGTGTTTGGTTACATTAAAAACACTATGTTTGTCAAGTGTATTATGGTTCTGTCATAGTTCAAACAAAACATTCATCAAGCAAGTCAAAAATTCCATCAAAACAACATGAAAATCATGTTGAAACTGAACTGAGCCGCATCTGTCGAACTGCAACTACTTTACCGCAACACAACTACTCTGATAAACCGCATCTGAAACTTAGAACAACGCATCTATAGGCATCACGATGCATTTGATAACTGAAACGCCACATTTGCTTAACCGAGCCGCATTTGACAGTCTGAAATCCACAATTGATAAATAGAACCACATGTGCTTACCTGTGACGCATGTGCTAAATTGTGACGCATTTTCCTGTCAAAAATTTTAAAACTTCACAGTCGAAACCTGAGGTCTCCAAATTGTCAACCATTTGTCAAACTCTGTCACCAAGAAGACTCTGTCAGAAACCTAACTTAAAATTGCTCAAAGTCTTGACGATTAGCTTGCATTAGTCACCATAGGTTTCATACCTCATTCCTTTTTTGTTGCATACATTTGACATTAGACTATCCCTAGGTTCACATTTTGCATAGTTAGGATTAGGCAAATTTTAAGCACCCCTTGGCAAAGGCATTGTTTTCAAAATTAGACCCTTTTGGACCAAGTTATCAAACATCCTTTTAGTCATTGTCCTCTTTTGTGAGATTTCTTCCAACTCAAAAGTCTAGTTAGGAAAACTCACTAGTCACTTAGGTCTTGTCAACTTGTCATTTACAACAAAGTCCTTTAGCAGTCCAAATTGAAAACAAAGTGCAAACTTAGAAGTGCTTAGATAACCTCATCTTACATTGCATACAAATTGCATATCCTATTCTCAAAAATCCAAAAACATTAGTCATTCTAGGTGTCATTTTGAACTTAGACTTCACATAGTGTCATACTTTCATTTAGTTGTCATTTCCTTTTTGAGCAATCTCATTTATGGTCGAAACCAGACTTCAAAAACAAAAGAGACAAATGGAAAAATTTAGGCAAGACCCCAACAATCCTCCATATGACTCAAACTGGACCTTGTACGATCCATTTTCTAATCTAGACAATCAACCTCTAGTGACAACACAATCCTCATCAAACAATACATTGGAACTCTACTTGCAAAGAGATGAAAATGGCCAACTACTTCAGGAAAACATAGAGGCATTGACACAAGACCCAGAGGTCTATCAGCTTGCTGAAGCAATAGCGCGTCAAGACAGAGACAGATTCATAGCTATGCTCTTGCGTGAAGGAGCTAAGTTACCACCAGGATTTGACATTAACACGTTAAATGACCCTAACACCAAAAATGCACATAACATTTCACATAGTGGTCAATCTCCAAATGCTATGAGAAACACCCCTTTTGACACCACAACGACATTGCATACCACATCCAACATCCCAAACATCTCCAATACCATAAACGCTACTTCTATTGGGGGATCACAATCATCCACAACATCCAAAACACTACCCTAATCGGATGGAACCACTCTTGGCTCCCCAACAACATGGGAAAATTATTCCAATCCTCTTTTTACCACAACAGTAAATACCACGGGGGCATCACCAAGTCACCACAATCCCCCTTTGACAACTACATCTACTACCATGAACACAACTTCAGCAAATCCGTTTAGTAATACTTCACAAAATCCTCCGAGAGGATCCACAGGATGTATCTTTATCCAAGGACAACAACAAAACGTCAACACGACAACATAGTCAAATGTCATTACCTCCCAAGGCACAAACACAAACATCCCCCTTGTTCAAAATCAACAATTTACACAAGGTGGCCAAACAACACCGCCCATGACATCACCAACACACTATAATAGTCATGGCCACTACATCCCTCAAATAACGACACACATGGGTGGGGGAAACATACCAACATATTCATCCAATGTTCATACTCATCAACATGCACCCAACCACAAGTTCCAATACCAACAACACACACCATACGTACCACAACAATCTATACCACCACAGTACACCAACATTCATGCACAGTAGACAAGAACACATGGTGTACCAGGAAATTTGACATATGGAAACGTAAACGACCCTACCATAGATGAACTCAAAGCAAGAATGAGGGATATGGAGAAAACTATGCAAAACATGTACATCTCAGGCAGGAAATCAGAAATATCATATGACTTGGATGTATACCCATTTGACACAAACTTATACATGCCTACATTTCCACCAGGATATGTGTCACCCAACTTCACAAAATATAGGGGCAAGAAAAATTCCATTGAACATGTTTGCGAATTTGCAACCAATTGTATGGATATTGCCTACGAACCAACATACTTGATGAGACTTTTCTCCAAAAGTTTGGCAGGTCAAGCCCTTGAATGGTTCTCAACTCAAAAAGATATCCAGACATGGGATGAGCTCAAACGAAAATTCATACACAATTATGCGTACAACATTGACATGGATACCTCTATTACTAGCTTGTGCAATCTCACGCAAGAAGAATCGGGTGAGACATTTATTCCATTCTTTCAAAAATGGAGAAACCTCGCTAGTTGATGTCACATTGACATTCCTGAAAGAGAAAAATTTGACATGTTTGTCCAAACACTCCTAGGACCCCTCAAATTTGCATTACAAATACATTGTTGCACAAATTTCACAGAATTAGTGGAAAAGGGGGTCCAGATTGAGAAAGCCCTTATCGCAAAGGGAGAATTGAAATATGGTTCTAAAAATACGAACACCAACCCACTCGCTGACAAAAACAAATATTGGGTTAAGAATAAACATGTTACAAACGATGGTGTTGTGGACGCCAAGACTGCAAGTCCTGTATTGGCCCTGAAAGGGATCCAACAACAAAATAGACCAACAATAGCATCGACACCTCCTTCCAATACTTCTTCAAAAAATCAAAGTGGTCAAAATAGTCAAGGACAATATCATCAAATGAGGAAATTTCCTAGGGGTCACACATACACCAATTTAGGTGAACCCATTGAAGAAGTCCTTAAGAAATGCATCCAGCATGGGGTCATCAAACTGCCAGAAATCAAACCTTATGACCCCAGACAATTCAAACCAGCATGGTGGAATGACAATGCAATTTGTGCATACCATCGAGCCAAGGGGCATATGACCTCTAACTGCTGATAACTGAAAAACATCATACAAGACCTTATCAAAAATCGCACCCTCGAAGTGGGTGGATCGCAATTCAACTCCAATTCAGACCACACTATCCACAAGGATCCACTGCAAGATCATGGTTCCCATAATGCTTCCACTTCAAGTCCACAAAACCAAGCTAACTTCACCCGAGCCAAGTACGATTACTCTGGTGGATCAACAATAAATAATGTTAGAACCGACGATGAGTATGTATCAACACCATTATGATCAAGAGAGCACCACAGTGCAATGCTACTACGCGAAGTGGCAAGGTCACTATAGCTAGTCCACCTCCCACTAGACAAGCCAAGATCATTATAGCAGGCCCATCTGCCAAGCAATCACAACTGGCTTCATTTGCTAAACAGCCAAAACCTGTCTCAACCCCACAACAGTGGAAATCCAAAGGGCAATTCAACCTAATTGACCAACTAGGAAAGACTCTGGTGCAAATATCTATCCTTGAGCTACTTCGTATCTCTCTTGCGCACAAAGAAATCTTGGATAAAACTCTCCTAGCGTCATCGGTCTCGAAGGACATTGATGTCAATCAGTTTGAAGCTATGGTAGGATATCTCACCATGCCACACCATGTCACCTTCTCGGATCAGGATTACTCATCATCTAAAACCAACCACAATGATGCATTACACATAGAAGTTTTTGTCCACAAGCACAAAGTTAGACGGGTTTTAATAGATGGCGGAGCAGGGTTGAATATATGCTCTCTCAAATTGGTTAAGGCTCTTGGATTCTCTGATGCATGTGTAGACCCAACGAAAATCATAGTGATGAAAGCATATGATGACGAGGAACGCTCTTCGCGAGGTGTTAGCTCTCTCCCTATCAAAGTGGGACCGATCATTGTAGACACAACCTGCCAGGTCCTGGATTTGGAACTACCATATAACATCTTACTTGGCTGTCCGTGGATCCACGCATTAAAAGCTGTTCCGTCAACATACCACCAATGCCTCAAGTTTCCTTTTGACGGCACAAAAGTAACCATATACGAAGACCCCTACCCTTTCCAATATTGTACCAACTTAAGGGGTATCTTCAAAAATTGAGTACCAATTAATCGAGAAGCACCTGGCTCCTCGTTGTCCAAATACATCAACCCTTCCATGCTCATGTCATCTTCTGCATCCACTCCATCCACGTCTTCCACCATACCATCACCTTCCACCAGCCCTAAGACTGAACCAACTATCAAAATCCAGGACCTCAGCTATGGAGAGTTCAAACTTAACACAGCTTACAGCATAACTACAATACCCACTCCTCCAAAGATATATGGTCCACCATGTTTCAGAATGGAACCTCAAGAAACCTTCAAAGTGCCACCAAATACGGTTTTTATCAAGTGGGGAGACATGAGTGATGAAGACCTTGCTGACATCACAGGATGGATCTATAAGGATACAGTCGCATTACCTCCATTACCAGTTCAAAAATATGGCAAGGGTTACAACATCATGAAGGTGAAAGGCTACGATGGTACTAGTGGCCTTGGAAAAAATAAAACTGGTCGAAGGGAACCCATAGAAACTTTCCAAACTCCGAAGTATCTTGGATTAGGGTTTGGATCACTTGACAATGGCGATCGACGTACCTCTGGACTTTCCAGTGAGAGAGTACATGCTTCTAAAAGTGTCGAGACTACTAGGGAAACCCTAACTGAAACAGACTCCCACGAGTGGGAATTTGGCTCCGAACGATCCCTAAGTGACTGTTGTCTTGAGGATTTGTTTGTCGAACTAGGGGAATTGACCTCTGAACAAAATTTTTTGCAAACATTCAAAATTGAGTAGGCACCAGACAGTCCAAATCCTACTACCACTTCCCATGACACACAACAGCCATCATCTGAACCCCCTCAGTCTAATCTATCCGAAGTATCAGATGATATTGATAGCCAGGGCTCTCAAACCTTCACTCCTTATTATGACAACGAATATGACACTAGTGAAGGAGAATACTGGATAGAGTCCGATGTCGAGTTGGATGATGATAACCTTATTTACAACATTACTGAATCCATCTGCATGCTATCCGCATCCTCACCCCAATTCACTAACCTTGACGATGGCATCCCTTTAGTTTACCCCAAACTAGTTGATTGGGACCAACAAGGACCGCCAGTTCTGGACACATTCCAAAATGATGAAGCAATTGCCGAATTCATGGGATTATGAGAAGGCATACCAAGTGGGGACCACAAATCCGGATTTTCCATTGATTTAGACGGCACTGCATACTTCGGCGAGACTGTTCTGTCCTCTAGTCGTAAAAGTAAAAATAAAGTAAAAAATGAAACGTCTCTAGGTGAAAACCGAAAGGCACCTCTTGATGATAAAATAATAAAAATAAAGGACGTATCTGTGGGTGAAAACCTCTCTGAGGTGCCCAAAGATGGAGGACTAGACTTTCTCCCTATACAACAAGAAAAATCAACTATGCTTATTGAGGACACAATAGAGGATAACATTTCAACTGCAGAAGACCCCAAGATGGTCCTATTTGCTGCATCATTGACTGAGGATGAGAAACCAGAGTTTCATAAATTCTTTACTGATCAAAAAATTAACTTTGCATGGTCTTATGCTGATATGCCAGGATTAGACCCATAACTAGTTTTGCATCATCTGCCACTATTACCTAATGCTAAACCAGTCAAGCAGAAGTTGCGCAAAATGCATCCCCAAGTGGCCTTATTAGTCAAGGCAGAGTTAAAGAAACTATTAGATGCTGGATTCATAAGGTCTATTGACTACATTGAATGGATTTCCAACCTGGTCCCGGTCACAAAACCAAATGGGTTGATCTGTGTATGTACAGATTTCTGGGACTTAAACAAAGCATGTCCAAAGGATGACTTTCCTTTACCAAACATTGACATCATAGTGGACCTTACAGCGGGACATGAGATGCTATCCCTCATGGATGGTTTCTCTGGCTATAATCAAATCCGCATCACTCCTGAGGATCAGCACAAAACAACATTTACGTGCCCATGGGGTACATACTATTGGAACGTCATGCCCTTCGGTCTTAAAAACGCAGGTGCCACGTATCAACGGGCTATGACCACGATCTTCCATGACATGATGCACAATATAATGGAGGATTATGTAGATGACCTATTGGCCAAATCAGCAACAAGGAAAGATCATTTGAAGGTACTCGACAAAATTTTCAAGAGACTGGAAGAGTACAAAGTTTGGCTAAACCCTAAGAAGTGTGTTTTTGGGGTCACGTCAGGTAAGCTATTGGGGTACATAGTGTCCTGAAGTGGCATAGAGGTCAATCTGGCAAAGGTCAAAGCAATCATAGACATGCCTCCACCTAAAGGGATCAGTGAACTCAGAACTCTACAAGGCAAAATACAATCTATTCACCGTTTCATAGCTCAATTGGCAGATAAGTGCCACCCATTCCAGTACTTGTTGCGCAAAGGTGTCCGCTTTGTATGGATGGATAAATGTCAAGAGGCCTTCCATCAAATCAAAGATTACCTACTATCAACGCCCGTCCTCATGTCACCTATTCATGGAAAGCCATTAATTCTATACATATCGACCACTAATTTAGGACTGGGGGCATTACTGGCCCAAAATGATCATGAAGGGAAAGAAAGAGCAATCTACTACATCAGCCGCACACTGATATGTTATGAGTTTAATTGCACGTACATTGAACGTGCATGCCTCACGGTTGTCTTTGCAACCCAAAAACTAAGGCATTATATGCTCAATCATCAGACACAACTGGTTGCCAAGATTGACCCATTGAAATACCTATTAAGTCGAGCAGTGTTAATAGGCCGATTGGAAAAATGGGTCATGATCCTAAGTGAATACGACATACATTATGTTGAACGCAAGGCAATAAAAGGGCAAGTAATAGCAGATCAACTGGCAGATGCACCAATGCAAGTCTCTCATCCGTTGGTAACTGATTTTCTGGATGAGTCCATTTTTCATACGAAACCAAAAACACCTTGGAAGCTGTATTTTGATGGGTCTCACACTGGTCATGGCTCAGGCGCTGGAATCTTGTTCATCACACCACAAGGGGATTCAATTACTAAATCATTTTCTAATCACTTGCCCTTGTACAAATAAAATTGCTGAATACAAAGCACTAGTTACAGGTCTCAAGTTGGCAATCAAATGGAAAATTCAGACATTGCTTGTATTCAGGGATTCCCAGCTAGTAATCAACCAAGTGAATGGTGACTATGAAACAAAGGATGAGAAGTTGCTTCCTTACAAGAGGATGGTGGACAGTTTCCTAACATACTTCTAATCAGTGTCTTTTGACCAAATCCCCAGGGCACAGAATAAGGTAGTTGACGCAATGGCTACTATTAGTTCTCTCTTGGACATCCCTAAAAATGTGTCACAATTTGAGTTCCTGGTAGAACAACTATTGATACCGGCATATGATATCCCAGAGTCAGAAATGGTTTGTGAACTTGTTGGTCCCAACTCTCCTTGGTATCGGGACATTTATGACTACCTAAAGACTCGAACCCTTCCACCAAATCTATCCAATAACCAAAGGAAGTCCTTCATTAGGAAATCTACAAGATATGTCATTATCAGTGACACCCTATACCACCATAGTTTTGACAATACCCTCCTTAGATGCCTTGACACCGATGAAGCATGTACGGCCTTACGAGAAGTGCACGATGGTATATGCGGATCTCATTCGAGCGGTCCTACTCTGGCTAAGAAACTAATGAGACTTGGATATTATTGGCTGACAATGGAAAAAGATGCACTGGAATATGTCAAAACCTATCGCAAGTGTCAGATCCATAGTGATTTGGTCCATGCTCCAGCACAAGTACTTCAGCCAATCACTTCTCCATGGCCCTTAGCTCAATGGGGACTCGACCTCATGGGTAAGATTCATCCAACCTCCTCCAACGGCCATAAATTCATTATCACCGCAACTGAGTACTTCACAAAGTGGATCAAAGCCATCCCATTGACATACATTACTGGCAAACAAATATCAAAGTTTATCCTCAACTACATCATTTTCCGGTATGGCCTCCTATAGTCCATCATCACTGACAACAGACGTCCGTTCAAAAACCAAGATGTCCATGAGTTATGTGAGTGATTCCATATCCAACACCACTTTTCATCCCCATACTACCCCCAAGGAAACGGCCAAGCTGAGGCGTCGAATAAAACCATTGTCAAGATTCTCAAAAAGACTGTCAATGATGCTGGCCATGATTGGCACATACAACTTAACCCTGCTCTATGGGCTTACTGAACTAGCATTCGTACGCCTACAGGAGCTACCCCATTCCCCTGGTCTTTGGCGCTGAAGCCATCTTACCCATTGAGGTCAAAATTCCTTTGCTACGGGTCTCCTTGAAGGGTCTAACTAATGAAGAGGAGTACTGACAATCACGCTTGCACGAGCTAGAAATTCTGGACGAGAGAAGACAAAACTCACTGAATCACCTCCAAGCATATCAAAACCGCCTTTGTCGCAGCTACAATAAAAAGGTTATGGTCAGAAAGTTCAACATTGGCGACCTGGTTCTCATGCAGAACCCTAAGAACCAAGCAGACAGAGAAAAGCTAGGAAAATTTGAACCAAACTGGCTGGGTCCATATATTATCATATCTTCTTTTGGTTCTGGAGCATATCAACTGGCAACTCCAGATGGGGAATAGTTGACTGAGCCCATCAACAGTTTACACCTCCGAAAGTTCTACGCATAGCATCAGGGGACAAAGCTGAAAGCCCTAAAATAAAAAAAATAAAAAAAATAAAAAAAATTGAAAAATGGTAAAAAATCGTCACCTTGATGAAAACCTGGCAAACAGGCATCTTGGTGACACAAAAAAAAAATCAAAAATTCAAAAAAATAGTAAAGAGAAAAATTTCATCCAATGGTGAAAACCTGGCAAACAGGCGCCTTGGATAAGTACCATGGTGAAAACCTAGCAAACAGGCATCATGTGTAAAATAAATCGTTTATGTGGACTCTTACACTTGGGGGCAAGTCGTCTCATTTCCCATGCCTTCCTCATGACATTTACATCCATCGAAGCCCTATCATTTCCGTCCATTTTCCTACTTACCTTCGTCTTGACATAAAATTGGCACACATAAATCATGCTTTGGGAAAACTCTTGACATGTCTATCCTTCGGTCATACACAATTCATGAAACATCATGTCATTGAATATCATAGTCTTATTGTCCTTATATGACATAGTCCTTGAAAATAATATGACAATTCCATTAGTCTCATGTGTCTCATCCTTTACCAAGGCCACCTCTTATCCTTTCATGCCTGTCACCTATCTTGGCTTTCCCTTGTCAAACGGTTTTCATCATCCCATCTAGTCCTCACCAAGTCATTCCAAATGCAATGAGTCCAATTCATACAAGCACATTATCCAAAATTTTAATTGACTTCATTCCTGGCCCGGCTGTAGACCTCAATACTTTCGTCACATTATCATCATTGTCCTCACGTTGTTTCGGGATGTGTCCTTCCCACATTAAACAACATTGTTATCACCTGTCAATTGGTATTCAGCTTGACTAGGGGCACAATCATGTTTTTCCTTGGATTCTTATGTGTAGGCATCAATCATATGCATTTGTCACGATCCTCTTAAATGTCAAAATTCAAAAAAATCATAAAATGACAAAAAGACAAAAACATCATAAAATGTCCTGAAAAAAGACAAAAAACATCATAAAATGTCCTGAAAAAAGACAAAAACATTATAAAATATCCTAAAAAAGACCTAAAATCATAAAATGTCCAGAGAAAAACACAAAAACATTCAAATCAATGTCAAAATCCTAAAAATGGAGTCAAAGTCAGTCATGTCAGTTAGTCCATGTCATTGTCGAACTACGTTGTCTCTGCGCATTTTCTACATAGGCAAGGCCATCAATCGATGAGTCCCCGAGACATTAGGTCAGTCCTTTTAGGTTGGTCAAAATAAAATCATAGCATTTGTCACAATCATCACATCGGTCAAATAAGTCAGACATAGTCAAACTCGAACACAAGACAGTCATTTGAAATGTCAATGTCAAAATTGGTCAAAATTAGACAACATAAGCCAATCAATCATACAATCAACATCAGTCAACTTGCCAAAACATATTACTCAAAACAATGTCAATCTCGTCACTCTGTGGTCCTCTTCAAGATGTATCCTTCTTGGAGTTAGACCTCGTCAAAATGTTCTTTGCCTTTTTAGGACGTGTCCTTCCTGACAATAGGCCCTGTCAAACTATCAACACTGTCAAATTGGCAAAACTCTTAAACTATCAAAACTATCAAACCAACCAGAAATCAATCTTTGACAAACAAACATTGGCAAACAAACATTGGCAAACAAAATAAAATGGATGTTAATCTTTGGGCTATCTTGTCTTATCTTTTGACTATCTTGGCTATTTTGTCTTATATTTTTACTGTCTTGTCTTTTTGGTCATGTTACTAGCTACCTCAGGGATGTCCCATGAAGGATTGAGAGGTGCGATGACGTCTCCTGGCCTATTTTATTTTTTTTGACTGCTGTCTGTGGATTGTCTTGACAAAAAGACTGGGGCAACTTCGCCCTTAGTATGAGTTAAGACATTCCTTGTCTGTGACTATCTATTTTTCAAGTGGATGACCTTGCACACCTTGTTCTACGTCATACCATGGTGTTTGTTGTCAATTTGTGTCATTTTTACTACCCAATGATGATTAAGAGCAATAAATATTAATAGTACTATGGTAAGGTTTGAAGGATTTGGTCTAGGAACTTACATGCATCTCCTTTAGTCATGTCATCTTCTCTCACCCATCTCATATAAGCATTGCATCGATATCATCATCCATATCTTTTGCACTAATATTCCTTTGTCTCTTCATATTCTAGTCTTCTCATCCATTTCGAGAGCACACCCATGTTCTTGGAACCTGTCTGTCCTCTCGAGGGGGCATACCACAACCCACCTCATCATATTTTGCACTGGGGCATATTTTTGACTTATTTTCTTTATCACAATGCGACATGCTACATTATGACAAAGAGGGGCAAAATGTAGACACATAAAATTGTCCTAGGCTTGGAACTTTTGATTATTCAACATTGCCCCTTTCATTCTTAATAATTAAATAATTTTTAATTATTTAATTATTTTCTAAAGTCACAATTCTTCTATTAATTAAATAATTTTAATTATTTAATTAATTCATTTTTATCTTTATTCTCCTCTTTGATTAATTAAATAAATTTTATTTATTTAATTACGTCACTAATTAAGTCCCCTTCTTTTAAAATTAAATAGATTCTAATTTATTTAATTTTTGTCCACTTTCCACTATAATTAAATAATTATTTTAATTATTTAATTATTCATTAGCCTCTTCTCTCATAAATTAAATAAATTTGATTTATTTAATTTAGTCAGTTCTCTTGAATTTTGAATTAAATCATTATTTAATTCAAAATGATTCCTTTTGTCACATTCCTCCATAATTAAATAATATCTTTATTATTTAATTATTTACTAGTCACCTGGAGTAAATAAATTTTATTATTTAATTTCTCGAGCAACCTCTTTGTCCATGCCAATCTTATCCTCCAGATCAAATCTTATCTCTTGACATCTCATTTAATTTCAGCCCTGGATTGAATTATCTCATAATTCAATCTCAACCCTTCATTTCTTGTCATTTCCCTAATTTTGACCGAACCCTAATTCATACTACAACATTCAATCTTGATCATTGATTCTAGGGTATTTGTCATCTTCTCATCCTGGCCACACATTCAAAATTGTAGTTTTTATAAAATGGCAATTTTGTTCTTATTTTCGCTCTCTCATGCTCATTCTATCAACTTAGGTTATTTTATCATTTGCAGTCATTGTCATTTTTAGTCTATTGTGAGGTCATTGTGAGGTCATTTCTTTTATACAAATCCTTCAACACTTGCATAGGGCTTTGTCATTAGTCATAGTTGCTCATTTGAAGTCTGAGGGCATCTTTATTTACTGCAAGCTAGGAGGTGTAACAAAGGTCAACCATGGAAGATGAGGACTTAGGGTAACATTGTTCCTTTTGTTTTCATATTATTTCCTTTGTGATTTGTTATTTCATTGAAATTTTAATGTTATTGTGCTAACCCTTTAACAAAATCTGATATTCCTTTGATTACACCTACAAATTAAAAAAAAAACATTCATTTCTAAACTAAAACAAACAAAATCAATTTAAAACTAACAAATTCAAAACAAATACCAAACAATACTTACCTCTTGCATCTCTTCGTCATCGTGGCACCATATTTGTGAAGAAATCCAATTGCTCTTGATGAATTTTGAAGAAATCACCTCTCCAAAAACGCGAGCGCGTATAACAGGGTTTTTGGCCGCGACGGAGCTAAAACACAGCAAAAAGGAAATCAAAAATGATATTTGGAGTTGCTTTTTTTTTTCTTTTAAAAACAAATAACGCGAACGCGTTTTGGCCTTTTTTTTCTTTTTTGGCCACAAAAGTGCGACCATCTTGGTGCACTTACCTTGAAAAATGATGTGAAAAAGTAATGTATGCATGGAATGTTTGTTTTTGGGTTTTTCAAATGCGATGAATAATGATGATGTGATGGAAAATGGATGTTGTGTTTATGAAAATGTGTCATGAATGTGTAGTATGTATATGACTTAGGAAAAGATTTGAAATGATATGTGAAAAGTTTTATGCAAAAAATGACATGATAATATGAAAATGATAGGTGATTAAAGATATGATATGAATGTAATATGACAAATGATAAATAATGTGCATGATTAATGATATGTATAATAAGATGATAAATTATATGTAATGAAATGATGATGAAAGGATGATGAAATGATATGAAACAAATGTCTGAATGTCCACAAATAGTCCAAAGAGACATGGCAACTGCTGATGTTTTTGTTCA
This sequence comes from Sequoia sempervirens, assembly GCA_007258455.2. Classification (NCBI taxonomy): domain Eukaryota; kingdom Viridiplantae; phylum Streptophyta; class Pinopsida; order Cupressales; family Cupressaceae; genus Sequoia; species Sequoia sempervirens. The sequence continues at coordinate 156,652 of VDFB02296183.1, forward strand.
GCCTTTCAAAACTCTTATGCAAATATGCACAATGATCTAAATGAAATGCAACTAAATGAAACCAACCATTTGTTGAGCCTTTTGTTAGCTTTCTTGAATCATCATAGAGCATTTTAAAATGTTGGAAGTATGTACAAGCATCAGAGGGGAAATTGGAACCAATGATGACCCAAGTACAACTTTCATGATTTTTGATATAGCAAGTGAACACAAGCATTAAGGTATAATTGAACCGAGATGACTTAAAAATTTCTTGCATAAATAGACAAATATTAACCACTTTTTGATGCAAATTTGTAACTTTCATCAATGATATGCTTTGGAAATCATGTCTTGTCACATATTTGCACCAAATTGATAGTTAATCTCAAGACGAGACAAAAAAAAAATCATTCTCTTTCCTCGCCACTCTAGTTCAGTACATCATCGAGTGTGCTCCAAAGGGATGATATCGAAAATCAAACAACCATTGTTCAAAATATAATACTACTATTCCAAACATTATTCAGATTTTAGATCATCCAAAAATATGTTATGATATGGTACTTGCTGAAATACTATTGTGATATGGATCACTGATTGGATAGTTGTTCATGTGATTTGGTTGTTTGTTATCATGATTGGATTTTATGTAATTGTCTAACTTGAAAGTTGGTTGCCCCTAGTATTGACACAACTTGCTAAAATGAATGTGTACAATGATCAAGCCATGGTAAGACGTTATCGCTCTAGGAAAATGATGACCATATAATGTTGTTATGGTCCTAAGATGATGGTGAAAAGATGCATGAAATGAAGGATGAGAAGCTAAGTGCAGAACACGAACTAATAGATGGAGAGCTACAAATAGCGTCTGTTTGCCAAATTTTCACTATCTATTTTTATTGCATTTTTTGATTTCTTTTCTTTCTTTTTTTCTTTTTTTATTAGGAATTTTTTTGATTTTTATGGATTTTTTTAGGACTTTTTCTGCTATTTTTTTAATTTTTTCAGGGCTTTTTCTATTGTTTTTGTATTTTTTCAGGACTTTTTCTGTTGTTTTTGTGTTTTTTAAGGACTTTTATTGATGATGATAACTGATTTAAACATAATATTTCTTCAAGTACATGTTGATGGATTTGTCAAATAGGTCCCCTTCTAGAATTAACTTGTATGCACCTGAACCATAGACTACGATGACCACGTAAGGACCCAACCAATTTGATTCAAAATTTCCTTTCTTCTCTCTATCTTGCTGATTTCATGGATTTTCTTTGAAAACTAGATCACCAACCTGAAAGGTACATGGCTTTACTCTATGATTATAGCTGCGAGACATCATCTGTTGATATGATTTCAAATGATCAGTTGCTCATTGTCTCTTTTCATTGAAGAGTTCTAGCTCTTACAGTCGGGAAACTCTGTATTCATCATCTATGATTAAACCTTTCAGTGATACTCTAAGTGATGGAATTTCAACCTCTAGAGGTATTATGGCTTCTGCTCCATAGACAAGAGCATATGGTGTTGGTCCTGTTGGCATTCAGATACTAGTTTTGTAGGCCCATAATATGAGATTGAGTTGAACGTTCCAATCTTTCCCTTCATCATTCACAGTCTTCTTCAAAATTTTCAATATAGTCTTATTTGAGGCCTCTGCTTGGCCATTCCCCTGTGGATAGTAAGGTGTTGAATATCTATGTTGAATATGGAATCTCTCACAAATTTTATCAACATCCTGATTCTTGAAAGGTCATCCATTATCTGTGATGATGAAGTTGGGAATGCCATACCGACAAATGTATAATTGAGTATGAATAATGAGATTTGTTTTCTGGTAACTTTAGTGAGAGTTACTGCCTCAATCCACTTGGTAAAATACTCTATCATTGTGATGATGAACTTGTGTCTATTTGATGATGAAGGATGAATCTTTCCCACTAGATCTAACCCCCATTAAGAGAATGGCCAAGTTGGCGTGAACGGTTGAAGTTCTTGTGCAAAAGCATGAATGAGATTCCCATGAATTTGACATTTTGAGCACTTCTTCACAGAAGTGAATGATTCTCTTTCCATTGTAGGCCAGTAGTAATCCATTCTAATCAATTTCTTGGATAAGGTCAGTCCACTTGAATGAGTACCACAAATGCCACCATGAACTTCTTGTAAAGTCTTATCAGATTCATCACATTCAAGACATTGAAGTAAAGTACCATCAAGACCACGACGATAAAGGGTGTCAGCGATAAGACTATAGCGAGAGGATTGGAGGATAAATTTTTTCTTTTGGTTATGGGATAAGTCAGGTGGTAAGATGTCATCTTTTAGGTAGGAATAAATCTTACCATACCAAGGTGAATCAAATCCTACTAAAGGGAAAATGATTTGGCTTTCGGGTATGTCATAGGCAAGTGTAAATGATTGTTCCACCAGAAATTCATAGCAAGCCTAATTTTTTGGGAGTTGTAACAATGATACGATCATGGCCATGGGATCAACTATTTTCTTACCAATTCTTGGAATTTGTATGAACTTGATATCCACAAATTAATTCTTGAAATTGTCAACCATCTTATATGGCAACAATTTGTCATCTTTGGTCTAATAATCATCATTGATCTAATTAATGACTAACTATGAGCCACCATAGACTTGTAGCTTTGCGATCATCCATTCCAATGCTATCTTGTGTCCAATGATTAAAGCTTCATATTCGGCTATGTTGTTGGTGCATGGAAACATTAGCCTATATGATTGAGGAATAGTATGTCCTTTGGGGGTGACAAAGAGTATGCTTGCCCCTGATCCATGTTGAGTGAAAGAACCATCAAAGTATAATGACCATGGTTTTTTGGATTCTATAGTGAAGACATCAACATCTAGAAATTCAATGTGCATGGGATGCTTTGCTTGTAGTGGTGCTTCAACTAGTTGATCAATGATAACTTGTCCTTTAATTGCTTTGCGATCAAAATAATGGATGTCAAACTCACTTAGGATCATAACCCATTCTTCTGACCTTCCTATTATTGTAGCTTTGCTTATCAGATACTTGAGTGGATCAATCTTTGCAACAAGATTGATTTTATGAGTTAACATGTAGTGCTGAAATTTCTGTGAGGCAAAGACTACTATTGGACAAGCCTTGTTGATGAAAGTTTAGTTGATTTCATGAATTTTTAGCATTTAGATGATGTAATAAATTGCACGTTCCTTTCCTATAGGGTCTTCTTGTGCTAATAATTCCCCAAAAGATGTCTCTATTGTGACAATATATAAGATTAGTGGTTTATCTAGATCTAGTGGTACTAGAACTGGTAGGTTCATTAAGTATTGCTTGATTTTTTGAAAGGCCATTTCACACTTGTCATCCCATTTGAAAGGACCATTCTTATGTAATAAATGTGTGAAAGTTAGACTTTTATCAGCTAGTTGTGCAATGAAGCTTTTTATAGATTGAATTCATCCATGTAATGGTCTCAACTGACTGATATTCCATGGTGGAGGCATTTCTATGATTTCCTATACTTTGGTAGGATCTACTTCAATTCCTTTTTCTGACACTATGTATCCCAAGAGTTTTCCAGATGTGACCCTAAAAACATATTTCTTGGGGTTAAGGTGAACTTTGAACTTTTCCAACCTTGCAAATATTTTGGATAACACTTTGAGATGTCCTTCTCTTGTGTATGATTTAGCCAATATGTCATCTAAATAATCTTCCATGAATGTGTGCATCATGTCATGAAAGATTGTAGTCATAGCTCTTTGATAAGTTTCCCCAGCATTCTTTAGACTAAAATGTATGACATTCCAATAGTAAGTCCCCAATGGACATGTGAAAGTTGTTTTGTCCTGGTCTTCAAGTGCAATCTTTATTTGGTTGTAACCAAAAAAACCATCCATTAGTGAATACATGGCATGGCCAGCTGTCAAATCAACTATAGTATCTATGTTTGGAATGGGAAAGTCATCCTTTGGACATGACTTATCAAGATCTCTGAAATCATTGCAAATTCTGATACATCCATTTGGATTGGATATAGGAACAATGTTGGAGATTCATTCTACATAGTCGATTGATCTTATAAATCCCACATCAAGGAGTTTTCTGAGTTATTCTTTAACCAATAGTGCAACATGAGGATGCAGCTTTCTAAGTTTTTGTTTCACTGGTTTAAATCCTAGTTTGATGGACAAATGATGCATTATGAGATTGGGATCAAGACCTGGCATGCCTACATAAGACTAGGCAAAGCTGACTTGATTTTCTCTTAGAAATTCCATGAACTCTAGTACTTCTTTATCTATCATTGATGTAACTAACTATAGAATTCTTGGTTTTTCTGTAGTTTCAATATTAACATATTTTGTAGGCTCAATCAAGATAGGTGATCACTCATGATAGTGCCTCAAGAGAGTGTCAAACTTCCCATCATCTGGTGCCTTAAAAAGTTTTTAACCATTTGATATGATCTTTGTTTTATCTTTTGTTTGATCTAATACTACCAGATTCTAGTTTTCACCATTAGATATTTCTTTTTTATTTTTAATTTTGTAGTTAGGAGACTTGACACTCTCCTAATTAAAGACTCTATGGTGAAAATTGCTAGTGGAACAATCATTTGTGTTATCTATGGAAAAGAAGTTCACAATAAATTCGTCGCTTGGAAACATAGGTATATCGATAGATTTAGATAGATCCCAGTCAATGAGATTGGGATGGATCAAAGGTAGTGGGTCATTAGGCTATGTGAAATCGACTATGGTTATGGTCATAATAGAGTTGTTTGTAGGATCTAAGGTATGAGGTAGATCAATGATGGTATTGTTCTCACGATAGTCTTGTTAGTTTAAATCTGACTTAGCATCACTAGAATCATAATCAATAGTTCAAATCCTCACGATTGGTACCCTGACCATTCACCTTCAATTAGAGTTGGGGTATACTTGTGTATCACATCAAACTTTTTGTCCCTCCAGAACTCATCATTGTAGATGGTGTCCCACTCATATTCACTAGAGTCTATGCTAGAGTTATTATCCATAAAATTCTGAATCACTGTCAAACATGCTTCTCTTGTGTCAGAACCTTCTTACAATGTGAGGATGGTATCATGGAATTGTTTGGATGTTCTTTCTTTTGAGTTAGTATCATAGCCTAGTCATGTTTTATCTTTTGCAGCAAGTCCTGGAAGGTGAATAGGCTCAACTACTCCTTTTCTCTTTATGATAGGACCATTACCATCATAGCGCATCTTCTACATGATATAATACCCTTTACCATATTGGTTGGTTGGTATTTTGACATTAAAGACTGTTTCATTTTCATCTTTATAGAACCAATTTAGGATTTCTTTATCCTCAGGATCTTCCATGGAGAATTTTTCTTTGATAAATCATTCATTAAACTTTGTACTTGGCTCTATTGGTGGTTGTGTTGATGTTGACACTACTAATATCTATTGTTGTGTGATAGAAGGTTGTCCATGTGACCGAGGTGATGTAGGTAGATTAGCAAGACAAAGAGAGTACTCCCCAACTCCATTGTTCTTGAATTGTAGTTTCTTGTCAAAGATTTTGTTTAACTGACTGATATATGTATCAACTTTGGGAGAAGTACTAGCAAGAGTTTCTCGATTGTTGAGAACCAAAGTATCTTGACTAGCTTTAATGTTGGCGCAAGTCTGACTGTTCAAATTATCAGCTGGTATTGTGATCTCCTATCCATCATAAGGAAGCTTAAGACATTGATGATATGCAGATGAGATATCTTGCATTTCATGGATCCATGGATGCCCCAACAAGATGTTGTATGCAAGATCATGGTCTAATACTTGACAGAAAGTATTCTTGATAATAGGTCCCACTCTGATCAACAACATGATTAAACCCTTGGACGCTCTTTCCTCATCATCATAGGATTTAATAGTAATCTTTCTTCTGGGATCAATGGAGTCCTCAGAAAATCCTAAAGCCTGAACTAACTTCAGGGTACATATGTTCAAACCAGCCCCTTCATCTATTAGGATGTGTCTGACACGAAACTTGTGGATCATGACTTCTAAGTATAATGATGAATTATGGGGATGAGTCATGGAAATATCATCTTTTTCGGAAAATGAGAGGCATGTGGGTGAGGAAAAGTGTCCCACCATGGCTTGAAATTGGTCCACATCTAGATCAGTGGATACAGTTGTTTCAACGTGGGCCTTTTCTATAATTTCCTTATGTGCTAGGGAAATCTTCAAGAGTTCTAAAATAGAAATCTAAGTAGGAGTTTTCTAAAGTTGATTGACTAAGTCATATTGATGTTGAGTGGGGGCACAGTGGATTTTGAAGAAGTGCCCTTTAAGACAAATTTAGCTTGTGCCCTTGTTGTTGTGTTGACTTGTCTATATTCCATCTTCTCCTTAACTTTTATAACATTGACCCATTCATCATCAGTGTAGATATGATTGATTATATGATTGTTGATATGATTTACACTTTTTCCAAAAGACTCACCCTTTTGATAGTTGGGAAAAGGGTTGCAAAATGCTTGGTGATCTTCATTTTATTTTTGGTGTCCTATTATGATGGTGCCATTTTCAATTAAGTCTTGGATGACATTTTTCAAAGCTTGACAATTATTTGTACACTGGCCCTTGAACCGATGATAGTCACAATAGTATGCCTCATTCCATGACAAAGGCTTCACACTGGGTTCAAAGTTACGTTGAGGTGGAAAATTAAGGACATTTTTAGCCATCAACTCTTTTAATGTAGATTCCAAAGATTGACCCAGTGGAGTAAAAGTTCTTCTGCTAGAGAATAATGAAGATTGTTGTGGGTTTATGTTCGAGGCATTTCCCGAGGCATTGTTGTTGTTATTGTTTCACGGTAACCTTGATTGTTGGGATTCCCTTGATTGAGAGTAGAAGTTTGATTCATGTTGTTCCTCAGAGGAGGAGGATTGTTTCCTTGATTTGTGATCAAATTGACATTGTTATAGAACTTTGTTGTTTTGAGGAGCACTTGGAGTACTAAGAACAAGTGTCTTAGTTGAGACATGATTTGCATCTACAACACTATCATTCACCATGTTTTTGTTGTGAGTCCAAAACTTAGATTTGTCATTATTGTTGTGGTGATGAGATGAGCTAGGATTGTCCTTTTCAAGTTTTATTATCCCTCTCTTGACTAGGGCACCTTCAATGGTGATGGCATTTTCAATCAATTTCTCAAAAGAGGGAGTAGAATGTAAATTCAAATGATAGCTCATTTCTGGATCTAAGCTGTTGATGAAGATGTCCATATATTTTCCTTTTCAGGAACAATCTTCTCCATCTCTGAAGAAAAGTAATGAAAGGTTCACTAGGTTTTTGTGTAACTTTGCAAAGATCCAGCATAGTGATTTGATGTTGGATGTTGTAGGAATATTGTGATATGAACAGGTTGATTAATTCCTTAAACATCTTGACAGGAGGTGTGATTTTCAATAGCCATTCCATAGATTGGCCTCCAAGACTCCTAGAAAAAAAACACATTAAGTGTCCTCATGAGAAAATTCTGAAGTCATGTTTCAGAAGTCTCTGACATGATCAATTGGATCTGATTTCCCATTATAACAGTCAAATTTATAATCTCACAATTCTTGGGAAAGGGAACCTTGTTGAGACATTGGTCAAAAGGATAAAGAAAGATGTCATCAAGAGCATACTTCTTCATTGTGGCTCCCCCTTGTAAATCTTTAGTTTTTCCTTGAAGTTCCTTAATTTTTTGAGACAAAGCACTAAGATCAGACAGGGGTGTTCCTTTAGGAATGCTCTTTAAGTTCTCAGTATCAAAATCATGAGGAAATTTAGCTCGTTTGTCAGCTAGATAGAGAAAATACTTTTCTTTATCATGTTGCAAGATTTTTTCTAAGGCTTTGTGAAATGTGGGATCTTGCTCGGCCTCTCTAAGGTGATGTTCATCCTCTTGTTCATCATCACTATCTATAGGTATTTTTCTCATGTCCCTATATTTTTTTGAAAGGGATTGGATTTTCTTCTCTTTTATCCATGTCGTTGTTGAAAAGGGGACTATGACTCATACTATAAAGGAGATTAATACTCTCACCCTTCTTCTTGAGTTCTTTAGGTATGACCTTCTTGTTGAATTTCCTCTTTCAACTTAATGTATTGAGATCTTGTAAAAATAGGCACATGATTTCAAAATTTTCTTCTAGACTTAGATCTCAGTTTGATAAGTGCGAAAATGACAATGTCTTGATCTGATAAGATGAAAATCCTATGATATGATCAAAGATGTTCCTAATTCTTGATTGTAGCTTCCAATGATGAAGGATGTCAGAATCCTATTGGGGAAGTTGAATCAATAATCATAAATTTTCTTGAAAGGTGTACTTTTAAGATTTGATCCTTGTTTTTGAAGAATGATTAAGTATATCAAATAACCTATTTAAGATCACTGAAGGATTTGGCTAGGATGTGTTGGATATTCAATGGAAGGTTGTGGTAGATAATCAAAGTTGAGGGGTTGATTGTGATTGTGTTGTGATAGAGCTCTTCTCTGGAAATAGGCTCATAAATATAAAGGCTCTACATCGTACTCGTCGGTAAATCCCCTGGAAAAATCTTGGTACATATGAGAAATTCATGGAAATGGAGCAAGACATTTTGAATTTTATACAAAAACTCTCTTCGTTGCAAGGTTTTCTTGTAACCTAAATGTTTCTTGGGTTTCTTGATCCTATTGGAAATTGATCTCTTGACAAATCTGGTTGATTTCCACTCTCTAACCATGGGAGAAATGTCAAGATGCTAAAAATTTAGATCTGTCCAAAGTAAATTTTTTGGAAAGTGACAGATGCACTACTTTTTACCCTATATTCACTTCAGAAATAGGTATATACACTAGAGAAATAGTCAAATGCATTAAAGTAGACCTCAGATGTGCTACAATATGTCCCAAATGTGCTATAGGAAAATGTTTTGATAGTGATTAAAAACTATTTACAGAGTATTTAGCCTATGCACTAAAATACTCAATTCAAAAAGATAGGTTCTAAATGCGTTGAACTAACCAGTGTATGCACTAGAATAGGCTGCATATGCAGAAAGATATACCCTAGATACGCTAAAACAGTTTTTTCCAAGGTAGTTTCTCAAACAGTTTTGAGTAATTTCAATTGAAATTTTGTATGTTCATTTCAGATGATCTTTTATTTGAATTAATGTGATTGTAAACACAGTAAACACTCTGAAAACAATTGTTTTTAAGCCCTATACTAAACATCAAGTGTACGTTCAATTTTTTTTTCAAAAAGTGTTTTCATAGGTTTTGCACATAACAGACAATTCAGGCAGACTCACTCTTAGTACTCAAGTAGGTCATCATAATAACCATATCACACATCTTAGAACTACATCAACTCACATAGCCATGTCACCCCCAAAGGGGCGCCTGTGTTTTTTTCTTTTTCTAGGCGTGTACTCAGAGTGACGAAAGTGGATACCGGATCCCCTGAGCAAATGGTCCATGGTAGTTATATGGGGAGTGTCTTAGGGGAAAATTCTTCCCTCCCCTTGCACTATTATTATTAGGATGTTCAGAGATTGACAAAGTTGGCTACTACACTAGGTTCTTAGTAAGGTTTTCCATTTAGTATGACAATAATAAACTCCCTTAGGAGACCTCCCAACCTTTAGAACAAAGGCTTTTGGGATGGTTATCTTGCACACTACCGACAAAAGTGGGTTTCCCTAGATTTGCTTTAAATTTTATAGTGGGGTGGAATGACCTGGCTTTTGTTTGAACCCACTTGGGTCATTCCTCTTGGGTGAGTAATTTTTCCCACAAGAGTAGGCCCTCTAAAGGATGTAATAAAGAGTTAAAATTGCATAAATTGAAAAGGAAAGTTTGGTATTTTGATCACCCAGTTAAGGGGAGAGCATAGACCTATTTCCACGAAAAAGGAAAACAATGTTCTTTTTGGAGCCCAAATGACAATGATTTAATCTATGTGAAGATATTGCTTCAAAAAATGCATGGGATTCATTTTAATAGAAGTAGACTTACCATGCCATAATTCATAAGGAGTAAATTTTGATTTCACTCTAAGTTGAACTCTATTTAAAGTGTATACATCTGTATGAACAACTTATTTCCAATACACATTAGGTAACTTAGCTTCATCTAACATGGTTCTTGCCATTTCCTTCACAGTTCTATTTTTACATTGAACTACCCCATTTTGTTGACGTGTTCTAGTGGCTACATATTGTCTTTTAATGCCATGCTATTCACAATAATCAATAAATTCTTAAGAAGTAAAATCACCTCATTTGTCAGATCTTAAGCATTTAAGCTTTAAATCATGTATTCTTTCTCAACCATTTTACAAAAGATCTTGAATCTTTCAAATGCCTCTGACTTATGTTTGAGAAAGGTAACCCAAACCATTCTTGTATAATCATCCACAAACAACATGAAGTATTTTTCACCATTAATTGATCTAGTTCTTGTTGGGCCACACAAATCTATATGCACTAGCTGTAAAGGCTTAGTGGAAGAATGTTCTTTTGTCTTAAAACTTACTCTTGTTTGTTTACCACTTAAACATTCTTTGCACAGAGAATTTTCCAATTTGTTAAGGACTAGTAGACCTCTAACATTCTATTTTTTATTGATCCTAACTAGATTGTCAAAGTTTATATGTCCTAATCTTTTATGCCATAGCCAACTATCTTCAACTTGACCCGTTAGACACATACCTTCATTGTTGTCATTGCTAGAAGTATCTAGGAGATTATAAACATTACCTTTAGTCCTTCTTCTTGCTGCAATAGTCTTTCCATATTTGTTCTTGATCTCACATCCTTTTGAAGTAAACATAACATGATAAACACTATCATAGATTTGGCTAACACTAAGTAAATTATGCTTTATTCCTTCCACATAATACACATCATAGATAGGTGTGTCCTCATTTAGCAAAAGTGAACCTTTACCTTTGATCTGTATACTAGAGTTATCACCGAATTTCACATATCCACTAGTAGAATCTTCAAGTTTGATGAATTTTTCCTTGTCCCCTGTCATGTGGTTAGAACAACCACTATCTAGAACCCATAAATCCTTCCTTTTAGTATGAAAAGTAGTTTGGACTAGCAATGATTTCTCTATAATTTTGACAAACTTACGTTTCCAAATTTTTTTTGTTTTCTATTGTAGATCAATTTTACATTTTTTGATTGTATGTCCCAAAATGTTGCATTCAAAGCATCTAACTTGGTTTACAAACCCAAAGTTCTACTTATGTCCAAATCTTGGCATCCTAGAAGTCATTAAACTACAAGAACTCACTTTGTGGCCAAACTTATTACAAAAGAAGCAGTAGCCAAAGAAATAAGGATTGAATCTGAATGGAATTCTTTTGTTTTCAAAGGCATGTCCATGGTTCTTACCATATTCAAAATAATTTGATTTGAAACTCTTGTTTGTAGAGTTATATTTTTGCTTTGAATTATCATTTGAACAATCACCTTTTTCAAACCCAAGTCTAGTTTTATCCTTATTCAACTTCTACTTGCTAAGAGCATCATTAAGCTTTATTGTACTTTCATACCCTTCAATTTTCTTTCTAAGATCAACAACTTGAACTTGTTCTAATCTTTGAATTTCTTTATTTTTCAGGTTCATAATTGTTTTAAGAAAATCCTTGATCCTTTTAGATTCTTCAAGCTGAGTCTTCAAAGTAGCAATTTCTTGATTTGGTTTTTTTCTTGAGCAAGAACTTGTTTTCTAAGTTTTTCTAATTTATTTTAAGGAAAATTTTAACTCACCTTCAAGATTTACTTCACCATCTTTTTAAATAGCCTTGGTGTTTATGTCCTCTGGCTGTTTGACTTCAGCCATGAACATAGTTTCTTCTTCACCACTAGAAGAGTCTTTAGTACCACTGTCTAACTCATCTTTAATGAACAAACTCTTTTTCTTCTTAAAATTGAATTTTCTTTTAGGTTTATAGACATTATTCTTAGAATGCTTATCAGTTTTTTCATCATCACTATTTTGTTCAGCATAGGGGCATTTAGCTACAAAATGTCCAATTTTTCCATAGTTGAAGCATTTAAAGGGAAGTTTCCCTTTGTATTTACCTGATCCCTTTTTCAGTTTTCTAACAAAGTGAGACTCATGTGTATCAGAGTCTTTAGACTCACTTTCAACTACAATTTCCTTTTTCTCTGTTTTAAAAGCAATTTCTTTACCTGGTGGATTGTTTTCGCTTGTTCTCATTTCAAAAGTTATTAGAGTTCCTTGTAGATCATCTAAGGTAAGCTTATCAAAATGTTTCTTTTCTTCAAGAGTTGAAACCTTAGTTTCATATTTAGGATGTAAGGTTCTGATGACCTTTTGGACCACATCAAACTCTTCTATTTCTTCTCCTAAACCTCTCATTTCATTAACAACTTCACTTATTCTCAAAAAATATTCAACCACTTTTTCATCATCATTCATTTTCATTTCCTCAAACTGAGTTTTGAGAGTAAGAATCTTTGACCGTTTGACTTTATCATTACCTTGATAAATTCTTTCAAGTTTTTCCCAAATCTCTTTAGTAGATTTGCAATGCATGACTTTAACAAATACATCTTTGGTTAAGCCACACAAAAGAGCATGTTTGGCTTGAGCATTAGTTTCATACTTCTTCTCAGTAGAGTAAGAAGGAATTGTGGATGGAACAACATATCCATCTACAACTATGCTCCATACATCAAGATCAATTGAAATTAGATATGTTTCCATTTAGATTCTCCAAAAAGCATAATCTATACCATCAAATAGTGGATCCCTAGACACAGATGTACCTTATTGGGCTTGTGACATGATTGAATGACTTCCAAAAACTAGAATCTATCCTAGGTGGATTAGACCTTTAAGAGGACCCTATGCTCTGATACCACTTGTTGGAAGACATAATCATTGAGAGGGGGTGGGTGAATCAGTGTTTCAAGAAAGTCATAAACTTTTAAATTTTAAACCAGAATATCAAATGACTATTGAAGAATATATTTCACTTGAACTGAAACAATATTATATGCATTACAAATCAAATAAACATTTCATTAACCGAGATTGGCTTGATAAACTTTACACATATATCAGAGCTTACAACTAAACCTTTTATGCAAGATGCTTTGTTTAAAGAATGGCAGAAATGAATGACTAACATCAACAACCTTTTTTTTTATGCAACTGATGAAAATATTGTAATTAAGAAAATAAAACATTCACTCATAGAAACATCACATAACACCAAAATTTTTCCTAAGTGGAAAACCCTCTCGGGGAATAAAAAACCACTCGAAAAATCTTTCCTTTATTCACTTAGAGCACCAACTCCATAAACACTGCAGAAGTACCAACTCCATAAAGTACAAATAACTAAATATTAAAACCATAGAAGTGCAACAAATGTAGTTCTAGAACCTCAACACAAGATTATTGATTTTCAATAAGCACACTGAAGAAGAATGTTGTATATAATTGTCATCTTCATTTACAAAATATCTGAGATTATAGAATTTTAAATGTAAAGCCAATTTCTTGTCACTGGAAAGATATAAATTTGATGTTTCACAAAGATTTTCTCTTTTCTTCTTTGTAACCAAAGAAATATAAAAAACCCTTCTTAAATAAATGCAAACACATCTCTACAAACAGTTTTTGTAACTATAAGAACAATCTCGAGTTAGGGTTTTAAAAGAACAACCCTAGAATAATCTTTTGATCAAACCCTTTAAAGATAAATAGTGCAGTTACAACCCGTAGGTCCTTTTTTTCTTTTCCTAATTTTTTAAACAAACTCTTAATCTCAAATACATATCATTTAACATAAATAAAACAAAATTTTCAATTATGATTCAACCATTAACTGCCTTTTCTTCAAGCAACAGAAGTAATACCTGTTTAAGGAGGAATGAAAATAAACATATACTAGAAGAACCATTTCAAAACTGTTCAGCTAAAGTCCTCCATCTACGAGCTTTGTCTCTTTTTATTTCAACTTCCACAGTCAAGCATTTTACTAGAAATCTGCAACTACAACTCCATGGTGGCAACGAGGGTTTCATATGTTTACACAATGAAACAATAACAACTTTTCCCTACATTTCCTTCAAGTCTTTCGAAGTATTTTCAAAAGAATATAATCATTTGAAATCCAAACATCATAATGACTTAGAATCCCACTGCCAAGACTTTTCACACAACATAATTATTTTGAAGTCTGCATGCTTGACACAAAAAATATAATAACTTTTGCCAAAATGATATTCCTGTCAATAGTAATAGTTGTTAGTGAAAATACAGTCTAGTCACATGTATAATGTGACTTAACATTTAAGCTCGATGTCAAAATACTATCAATACATATTACCATGAATTTAATCAAAGTCATTTTCTCTCCCAATGAAATCCAATAATGTTGATATCACATGACCAGAATATTAAAAAAAATTGTCACCATAAACCAAATGCTATGTATTGTGATCAACCAGAAAACCAACCATAAGATGTGTCTAAAACTTCATGCATTCTCCAACTATCACATAATTAATGTGATTTGATTAAAGCCGGAAACTTCATTGAAGTCACTATCATGGGAATTTTTAATAAAGCCAAGATAACTAAAAAACATTGACACAATCTATTGTCAAAGAAATATGCCATGATGAAATTGTGTATAATCAAAAGAGTATAACAACCATTGTCACCTTAGCTGATCATTCTAAAACTTGTCAAATGTAATGACCACAGAGATATCAAAATGCCAATCTGTATCCTGTCAAAATAATCAATACTATCAATATCAACGTATAAAGATTATCAATATGTATCAAGAGATTGCCAAAGTGATAAGATGTCAGCATCAACTTGTATCATGCAACAAATAGAAACTAGAACTGCATGTGAAAGCAAAAAATCAAGCCAAATAAATCAATTGTGTAAAGCATCATATGCCACCAAGATCAAACCATCACAACTATGTAAACCATCATGCATCATGTATTACCCAAGCCAAAGTTTTGTCATCAAGGACAAACAAATCACAATAAACAACTGAAAGCCAACAATTGTAGCCATGAGAAAGTGGTGATAAAGGAATTTTTTTGGCATATGTTCCTATTGTTTTGCAAGCCCACGATTTGGGAAAAGGCATGAAATAGAGTTTGATTTATTGTTGACCCAACCCAACCGTGACATGATGAAAAGGATTCTGATTTATCTTTGTTATCTCTTTCAAATAGAAAACTACATTATCATTTTCTTGCAACCTCAACATGGATTAGTAGCAATATAGAATGAGTCAAAATTAAATTTGTGGCATTCAAATAAGGTTGAGTTGACTTGGTGAGCTCTCACAATTGTCAAAATTATGAGAGGTTCCATCATTGGAACAAAATAAGCTTCATGTTTGCAACCAATTGCTATTCATTTTTTAGTATAAAAGATAACAACTTCTCATCATTGGTTGTTCATTATTTTTGATAATTTGAATATAGTGCATTTGTGAGATTATGAGGAGAGTTTAGTTTTGTGTGCAAAGAGTATTGAAATTATGTTTATCAATCCATCAAATTGTTAGGGTAGGTTGGTAGTCTCAGTTATACATTGCTTGGTAGTTGTAGTTATTAGTTTAGAAGCAAGGGAGAGGTGCAAGAGTAGAGTGGAGAGTTGGAAATTGAGAAGGTAGCATGTTAAGGCTGAGCCATTATATAGATCGAATCAAAGGAGTAAGAGGAATACGAGTTGAGCTATTTTAATCTAGGCATGATTAAAATAAATCTATTTCCTACTCCTAATTTTGAATCTAAGATTTTATTTTTTTGAATTATTTAAGCCATTATATGCAAATCATGGCTCTTAGAACAATATATTAGTACAAGTATGAATAGCTTGAATATTTATGCATAGAGTCAATTTAAAATACAAATAGACAATGTGGAATAGGGAAACCAACTGGGTATATTAAGTAGTTATCTTTTGATTACATAGATAAATCATGGTTGCATTATGGGATTTTGAGCATTATTCATAAATGTAATGAGAGAAAGAGCATTTTATTGGAAGGTTAAATCTCTCTAAAGCTATGTTTAACCCAAAAAACTAGCTTGTTAGATTAACATAGCAAAGAGGAGTTAAGTATGGGAATATGATATTATTCCAATAATATATAGTGTAGTTTTGATTATAAGGGAAAAATAGGTTTTGAATGGACCCAAAACCATTTACAATAGGTTTTGAATGGACCCAAAACCATTAAAAAGCAGGTTTTAATGGGGACCTAAAACCCACACAAAAAGATGAGGCTGCAATAGCATAGAACAAAGACAACTAGCAGCAAACTAGAGGTAGATTATAAAAGAAACAACATGAATACACAAATATGCACCAAAAGAAAATGATTAACGTGATCCTCAACCCAAAAATAACCAAAAACTAGGGAACTTGTAGCTAAGAACCACCTGAAACAGCTAGGTAACCATCAACTTATAACAACCAGACTACAACACAACAATTATCAATACCAACTAGCAGCACACTTCTTGAAACATATAGGTAACCATTAGCTTGTATTAGCCAAACTACAACACAACACTTATCAACACCAACCAATGAAACCAAACTCCCCACCTCAATAGGAGAGTTAGGAATTAGAGTAGAACACCAAGAAACCTCCTAGCCACACTAGCAAGGAAAAGGAAGCCTCTTGCAACACCACCCAACCCAAAGAGCTGAATCAAACTCCACCTCAAAAGGAGTAGGATCCCCTCTATAGGAGTAGATTCCATGAAGAACCTTACCACAACTGCAACCAAACTATAACAAAAAATAACTTCACCTCCATAGCAACGTGCACCACCTCCAAAGGTGTTCTAACAACAAGGACCAATAGCAAGGAGTAATCTTCACCTCAATAGAATACTCAGACTATAGAAAAGGGAAGAAATCCAACCAACCAATAGGAAGGATCTCCATGACAACCATTGACAACTCAAGAACATGGACCAACAAGAGATGCATAGGGATAAACCCAACCACCCCACAAGGGGGTAAAGAGAACACGTGAAAAAAAAATACTTCATAGAAGAAACAAAGAACACCTTAAGCACTAGCCAAGAGCGAAGAAACTAATGCACATCAAAAAATAATAGCCTCCTTTCCTAAAGAACAACAACATCCCTACCCAGTAAAAAAACCAGCACCAACAAAGAGACAATGGGCCTTGAATAGATAAGAGCATCCAAACTTCCCAATAAAACATCAAGAACTAATAAGGAGCCATAGGTACCAGCAAGAAGCAAGGAAAAGTGAGGAAAGAACCCTAGCAAAAAGAGTGAGTAGCAAGAAAGATAATGAAGAGAAACTTCCAACCCTACATGCTAGTCAGGGTCTAAAACATGTCCATAACTAACCACAAGCCACTCCAAATTCAAACCAAAGACCTCCACCAACAAGCACTAAGAACAAGGGAAACCAAAAGGAAACACCAAACCAGAAGAAATCAAAGTGGTCCAAGTAAGGCAAGAGGAACACAAGTAGAGAAGAGACAGGGAGAAGGCCAAACCAGAAAGTACAACCTCACCTATAACATGCTAGTCAGAGTCCAAAATAATCCATAACTCTGAGAGACATCCTGAAAAGGACTAGAGCCTCACAAGACACACCCACTTCTAACACACAACAACCAAAAATGATGACTTCCTAGCCACCAATGCACAAACCACAACCAACTGCATCCTAGCCCCCAATAGCCAAGCTAGATGCAACCCAAACACCGGAGCCCAACCCACATCATTTCCAGGAATCAAATCAAGCCAAGTAAGGAAAAAGGAACCATTGCAGGGAAGAAATATGGTGAAGGCCAAACAAGAAATCCTAACCACACATCTAACACATCAGTCAAAGTACAAAATAATCCCTAACCCTGAGCCACATCCCGAAAGGAACCAAAACCTCTCAAGAAAGACCCTCTTGCAACACACAAAAACCAAAAATGGTTGCAACCTAGCCGCCAATTCCCAAAACACTACCAGTCACAGCCTAGACTCCAACACCCAAACAACAGCTAGTCGCTACCTAGTCTCCAACACCTAGCCCTCAACATCAACCTCATCACCAAGAAGCAAACTAAGCCAAGTAAGGCAAGAGGAATCCTTACAGGGAAGAAATAGGGTGAAGGCCAAACAAGAAAGCCCAACCACACCTCTAACATGCTAGTCAGAGTCCAAAATAAGCCATAACCTTGAGCCACATCTTGAAAGGAACCAGAGCCTCACAAGACACACCCTCTCCCAACATACAACAACCAAAAATGGCTACATCCTAGCTACATGCATCCAAAACACCACTAGTCATAGCCCATCCTCTAGTGCCCAAACATTAGCTAGTCATTGCCTAGTCACCAGCACCCAGCCCTAAGCATCATCCTCATCATCAAGATCTGAGCCATCCTCCCCATTTGCATAAGAGGATTTCAAACTCCTTGAACAACTCCTATTCCCACCTCCTCCTTCATGAGCCATTAGTTATCAATAATATAGTGTAGCTATTTAAATTTTTTTGAATGAGTTTCTATTGCTTTTCAACAAGAGGGTTTGAAAACTTATTAGATGTGAATACATCTCTATTATCTTTTAAAAGATATTATCTTGTAGTCTTTATTATTACCTATGTATGGTAGTTTTAACCTTGATAAAAGGACTTGCATTCTCAGAAGCTCAAAAAAATTAAAATTAGGAGAATAGATTATTCCCTTATGTTAGGGTAAATAATTTAATAAGAGGTAGTTTTTAGACCCAAATTGTTACAAGTATGTAACAGGGTATTCAAGAGAATGAGTCAACATTTCTAGTCAAACTAATTGACATTAGTGTAGCATCACCTTTGAAAGTGATTGTTTTTATGATAGTTAACCTTGGGGTCGAACCAAGAGAAGTGTTAAACACAAGTCAATAGGGTTTCCAAATCAAGTTAAGGTGGGTGACCTTACAACACCACTTCCTTAGAAAGTGGATTGATTATATATATCAATTTTTTTTCCAAAGTAAGTGTAAAAGTCACTACTAACACTTTTATGGTTCACTATGCTCTAGGTTTGCATAGCTTGTCAGTAGCATCATGTATAGTTGTAAGGTATCCATAGTTATTTGACCATACTTTTTATGTAGGACGCAACACTAGATACTCAAATGGGCAATACTAGAGGTTCCCATACCAAACTCTTCATCGAAGGGCAGGGCCACTTCCAAATAAGAAGGTGTGCAAGAGACCACTAGGTACATGGTTGGAAGAAAAAACACTTGGGTGATGCTCTCCCTCTTGCAAATGACAATAAAGGCTTGTGAACCAGAAGAAGTTTAATCCAGATAAGGATACCTTGACCTTGAACTCTTGCAATTTATGAAATTGAATATTTGATCATGAATCTATTGTAATCTATATTTGAAAAGATGATTTAGGGTAGAGGGTTTAGGGTTTAAGGGTTTAATGGTATAGGGTTTGAGGGTTGATGGTTGATGGCAGAGGGTTGAGGGACTAAAGTTTTAAGGTACAGGGTTGAGGTATTAGGGTTGAGGGTTTCATGTATAAGATAGAGGGTATAAGGCATAAGGTGAAGGCATATGGTATAGGGTATAGTGTTAATTATTTATGGTTTACAGTTTAAGGGATTATTGTTGAGGGTTGAGGGATTAGGGTTTAAGGTATAGGGTTGATGGTTGATGGTTTAGGGATAGGGTTTAGGTTTTAAGGTTTAAGGGTTGAGGGTTGAGGGATTAGGGTTTAAGGGTTGAGGGCTTAAGGGTTAAGGGTTTAGGGATTAAGCATTGAGGTTTAAAGGGATTAGGGTTTAAGGGTTGAGGTTTCAAGGGTTGGGTGTTAAGATATTGGGGTTTAAGGTATAGTGTTGAGAGATTAGGGTTGAGGGTTTAATGTATAGGGTTGAGGGTTGAGGGTTTAAGGGTTGAGGGTTGAAGGATTAGGGTTTAAGGGTTGTTGGTATAGGGTTGAGGGATTAGGGTTTAGGGTTTAATGTATAGGTTAGAGGGTAGAGCGTTGAGGGTTTAGGGTTTAAGGTTTGAGGTTTGAGGGTTGAGAGTTGAGGTTTAAGGGTTGAGGGTTGAGGGTTTAAGGGTATAGAGTTTAAGGTTTTAAGGGTTGAGGGATTAAGTTTGAGGTTTAATGTATAGAGTAGATGGTTGAGGGTTGAGGTTTTAAGGGTTTAAGGGTTGAGGGTATAGGGTTGGGGAGTTAGGTTTGTAGGTTTAAGGGTTAAGGGTGTATGTTTTAGGGTTTAAGGTATTAGGGATGAGGCTTGAGCGATTAGTGTTTAAGGGTTGAGGGTTTAAGGATAGGTTTCAGGGTTTAAGGTTTAATGGTTGAGATTTGAGGGTTTAGGGATAGGGTTTAAGGTTTAGGGTTGAGGGATTAGAATTTAAGGGCTGAGGATTTAAGGGTTGAGTTTTTAATGGTTACATGTTGAGGGTTTAGACTTTAAGGGATTAAGATTGAAGGTTGAGGTATTTAGGTTTAACTGTTGAGGGTTGAGGTATTAGGGTTTAAGGTATAAGGTTGAGGATTGAGGGTTTATGGATAGGGTTTAGGGTTTAAGGTTTAAGGGTTTAGGGTTGAGGGTTTAGGGATAGGGTTGAGGGTTACGAGATTAGGGTTTAAGGGTTGAGGGTTTAAGGGATTAGGGTTTAAGAGTTGATGGGTAAGAGATTAGGGTTTTGTTGATGGTGTTTTCTGTACAGTAACAACTCAGATAGAATGCAATATTCTATCTCTCTTGAAAGGTTATTTTCAATAATAAATCACTGAAAATTACCCCAAGGTCTCTCGGGTGTCAGGTCATGAAAATGCATAAACAACTCAGATAATATGTGACAATGCTGGTAATCACAAAGGGACCTTACTACAAGCAAACTGTACCTTCCTAATTAATCGGATTTTGCAATATGATGATCTCAAATCCTAAATCTAACTAGATGATAAAGAAATGGCAAAAGATAAGGGTGCAAGAATATGATGAAATCTAAACTATTCCTAGAATGAACAATGTGAATGATAGATATTTGGAACATACCAACCTCAAACAACCAGTTCCTACTTAACCCACAATGCAATATCACAAGAACAGTGCAATCTTCTAAGGTATATAGATTTTCAAATCATAGACATTCATCCACAACCAAACTTAAGCACATATGAATATATATGGTCCAGGTTGACTTCACCAGCCTACTACAATCTGATACTTATTGGGAGTATAGACCAGAGATTGCTACAAACATTCCAAATATGAAATCATAAACACCATTCATAAAACTAAAACTAATTTAATTATAAACACTAAACCCTAAATCTTCAAGAAATTTGAAAGATAGAACAATAAGAACCATGCGAGATAAACCGACACAAGAAATTTCACCAGGAAAACCACAATGTCTTCAATTGCATTAGATCATCAAAATATTGCAACAATTCCACTGTTCTGATACAGTATTTGCTTCAAGAAATTCACAGAATACTCTAACTTGATTCTATTGTCTCTCCTCTTTAATTTCTATTGTCTCATGTCTAGTTTTCTAACCCTTTACAATGAGGCAGGAATGCCTTTTATAATAAATCTCAAGATATGTTGGCCCAGCCAAACATTTACAAAATAAGAATAACTGCCAAAACAAGTCGGGCTTAGGAAATCAAAATAAAGAATACATTAAATGCCATATATCATCTAGGTCGGCCTAGACGCAGTCCCCGATGTAGTCTAGTCCAATGCATGCCCTATGATAATAGGGAAGCACAAATCTCAAAATGGCATTAAATACCGCCTCCCTTATCCTTGCTCTGAGCCGATGATCCTTGGACCCTCAAGAATGTTCTATCCAATTCGGTGATAGGTGGCAAAGGCAATACCCTAAGCCGACATTGAATGGAATCAATTTCCTCCTTTGACTATTTAACAGTCATATCCCAGTCATCCTTATGTGCTTGGTACTTATCCATTACTGCTAGGTATGTGGCTGCATCATCTAACTGGTGGCCAGTTATAACACTCTTAGAAGCTGGGGCATAAACTTCATGCCACCATTCCCTGAGTTGCTCTAGACTTAGGTATTTGGGAGAAATCTTTCTCCTTCCAGTCATGACTTCAAAGAATGCAATGCATCCCTCATAAACACCGGTTAGATCACCATCTATTTGTTTCTTTCATTTATGGATCTTTTTCATGGCCTTATGCCGAATTTGTAGAGCCTCAAACCATTCCTAGGGTTCATTAAACCTAGAAGAAGGAAGAATCCCATCCACAGCCAGTTGTTCCTTACCATGCTCCATGATAACCCTAGATTTCTGCAGCAAG
Organism: Sequoia sempervirens; assembly: GCA_007258455.2. NCBI lineage: Eukaryota > Viridiplantae > Streptophyta > Pinopsida > Cupressales > Cupressaceae > Sequoia > Sequoia sempervirens. The sequence goes on from VDFB02296183.1 coordinate 179,048, forward strand.
AGGTCAATGTCTTCCTTATCTTGGGACAGCACATACTCTAGCAATTCCTTAGCTCGGACTGCATCTTTCCCAACTAAAAGGATGTCTTTGATTGCACTATCTCCCTTTATCTGCACATCCTTCAGTGAATCTGCTGTAGTTTGAGATGAGGCTTTCATTTTCTCAATCCCGTAGATGGTTTCCTTGGGTAGAAAGTGAGGAGTGGCGGAAGAAGATGGGTGGAGAGACTGCAGGGGTTTCATCACTTCCTCCAAGCATTTCTTAAGTCTTTCATTTTCTTTCCTCAGCTCATGCTTGGTCTGGGTCTCCTTCCTCAATCTGTCGATGATCATTGCACTAGACCCTTGATATTCCTCTATGTCCTGCTCCATGGATGCTGGTCCAAGGTTGATAGTTTGCACATTATAATCCTGACCAGTGACTTCTTCTCTTTTCTTTTCCACGGTAGGGGTGGCAATGTGGATAACTCCGTTATTTTCTTCATCTCTCTCCATCTTTGAGACCACCCTAGCTACCTTCTTTTTCTTCCCTTTGCCAATTTTGGATAGCATTTCATCCCAATCCAAGGGAGTGTCTTCGACAACTACCTATTTCTTCCTTGCAATCTCCTTTTCAAGCCAATCCGGGGCTGCAGGTTCTACCCGGATTTCCTCTGTTCTTGCTTCTTAATGCTGTTCTATTATTTTCTCTTCTTCCTTTTCAGTTGTTTTATCTTCCTCCTTTTCAGGGAGCTGCTCACCTTGATCACCTTCTTCAAGCTCCACCTCTTGATGTACCAGTGATGGGGTTCTAATTGGGATATCCTCCTGCTGCTGCTCAGACGATCTGTTTCCTCTACCAATTTTTGGAGAATCTTCATACATCACTAGAGGAGAAGGATTCTTTTCTACCTTTTCTACCTCTTCAACTTCAAGCTCTGCAGCAGCACCAAAGAGCTCCCCTTCCTTGAATGGCTTCGCCTCTCCGCTAGTTTCATGCTCCTTAGGGATTTCCTGCTCAGGTATGCTTGGTGGAGGGGAAGCAGCCTTAGATGGCTCTACAATTGTCATCTCTGGAGAAATATCTTTCTTTTGCATTGGCTCCTTAGGGGAAGGAGTCTTGGATCTTCTCATGTAAACTTTGGTCTTTCCCCCTGAACTCACTACAACAATAGGGGGCACATCCTTTGAGGCAACCTGACTCTTCTTCTTTGAAGTCCTGGTTGTTCTTGTCTTCTTCGATGGTGGAGGAGCATCCTCCTCTTTTTCTTTTTCCAACTCTTCCTCATCAGAGGACCTACCAATCTTCAAAGTCTGACTTGTCTTCTTTCCTTTTGGCTTCCTTTTTGGTTCGGGCTCACTTTCCTTGGGGCCTCTAATCTTTATCTTGAAAGGAGAGCTCTTTGTAGTTTTCCCTTTAGGGTCATCTTCCCAAGATTCTTCTGAAGTAGACATGGGATTGAGGTCTCCCATCAAATTGAAGGTACAAGTTACCTTCTCACTCTCCAATTCCCAAATTTTATGTTTTAACCATGAAGAGGTAAATTTCATGACTGGGGCCATTAGGTCTTCCAACTCCGTGACCTCATCCTCATTCCAATTGATTTCCCCGATCGACCTGTCCTTCACAGCTTTATCAGCATGATCCTGTACCAGGTTTCCATCATCCTCCAGTTGGTCCAGAATCAACTTGACATTGTACTATCTGATTGCATCAACAGGGAGCCTGGAGTACCTCTTCTTCCTTGCTTCAAGGTCATCCTTAATGTTAGCCCAATAGTCCTCTAGGTCATCTTTATGCTGATACTCCCTAGTGGCCTTCTTCTGTGCCTCTCCTGTGATATCAAAGTTCATCCTTTTGGAGTGGAAGGAGAAACCATATGCTGCCAATTCATCTCCCGCGGTGTGTGCTGATTGGATTGAAGGGCACACCTCTGCTACACCAATTCCAAGAGGGAAATCTCCACCAAAGCCTGTCTTATGCTTTTACTTCTTTACAATGGCATCAAACTCACAAATTTGCCTAACAATCTCCAATAGCACAATGTGATCCGTGGGGTACCTAGGTAACCTGTATGGAGCGACGAGGCATCCATCAATTCTAAGGTAGGTGAAGGTGGGAAATTGAATGAACTAGGCCCCATAATTCTTTATCAATCCTTTGGCTCCATATGACAGTCTCACATGTTCGGCATTCTGAAGCATCTGGGTGATATGCATTGTGAATGCATCATTAGCCCTTCTGTAGTCTTTGTGTCCTAGGTGCAGCTCCGGGTAAACCTCATAAACAATGTCCTGTCCAAATGTCCCTCGTAGATTCAGACCCTTGTATGGGTAGAATCTGGCAAGCACATACATGACATAGGAGGACATGGTGAACCTCTTAGTCTCTAGGATGTCCCTCAGCTATTTGTCAATTATGGAGCTAATGAGTCCTTCCCAGTGATAGTTGGTTCCCTGCTCAATTTTGGTGATCACATGGACCATCCAAATTTTCAATACTCCTACACTCTTCAACCCTGCCACTCTACTAAGAAATGTTATTGCATCATAGATATCTGACCTGAATTTAACTCTGTGCAACTACTTGGGCAGTTTAGAGTAGTGTGATTTTGGCTTCTCCAACCAAGCATTAATCATTTGTTGAGATTTGATGGGCTCATTTTCGTAATATGTTCTAGCCAAGTCCATGTTTAGAGCACATATTGACGGAAAATCAAGCATGTCAAAAGCTTGGGCAATAGAGACAGGGCTGAAATTAGCCAGGACTCTTCCCTCAGTACTAACAACCCTTTGCGTATCAAAATCATACTGCCGGGAACATTCTAAAATCAACTCATAACATTGGATCACCAGAGGGAAACCTGCCACATGAACCAACCCAGATTTCATCATTCCATTCCTCAAGACTGACAGATTCTTCTTAGCTATCCTCTGCTTGAACTCCTCATATCTCTAGGCCCCCACATTGGTTTCAGACACCTCGGACCACACGAAAGATATCTTACTTTCTGGTAACTAACTTCTAGTGTCCAATCTTAGCCTTTCTGCTTCTGAATGGATGACCCCTCCGTGTCACCCTTGGACTTTCCTGCTACAACCTTGCTTGATTTGGCCTACATTCACAAAGGACATCATTAGTATTCAATTATCATGCATATTCCAATCCAAAGGTTAGCCTGAAATCATATAAAGCAATTAAAATCTATCACAAATGCCAATCTCTGAAAGTCCAAAAAAATAAAGTAGTCCGGGAAAACCACGTTAACCGAAAAAATCCAGTCGAGGCAGAATTTCAGAGAAATCCGACCCAGACGGATTCTTGCTGCGAAAGCATCACTAATCAAACAAATCGTTAGTTCAACCAAAAAATCATCAGATTATCATGTAATTTATTCATTAGCAACGAGAAATTGGCATTTAATCTTTATTCTGTGAATCCTATCTTCAGAAAATCAAAATACATAAAACCAGACAGGAAAACTGGAAAAGTCCGGACAGGAAGGATTTTCGCGGATAGGCAGAAATGTTCTAGAAGTTACCCCACTCCGCGGAATTAGCCCAAACTGGGAAAATCCATGTGCACAGAAATTCCACGGACACCACGGGAACTCAATGATCGGCAACACGCAAACCATTAATCAAACAATCATGCAATCTTTTCTACTTGGATTCTAATGGTCCTGAAATTGATGCTAACCAACAAGATTCAGAATGCAAATGATTTCAAATTCCCAAAGCTCTCAAATGACGAGTCCTCATGACAAACAATGATGCCCTAATTTCGATAACCAGACCCCCGCCAATAAAGCCCAGATAAGCTGAAAATCTCAAGGAAAACTATCATTCGGGTGATCAACCAATATGCACGAGGATTTCTCAAGGTGCGAGCAGGTTGGGCTGAATCATAAATCACGAAGTCGCAATAACCTTATTCAGTCTCGGCAAATTCGGGAAAATGAACCAAAACCCTAATCTTCCTAGAATACAGCAAATGGCACGCCTAAGGGAAAAATCCCATTCAAACATAGCTATAAAGACACATCCGACACTCAATTGATAAACAAAACATGCATAGCGGGGATGATGAAAACTGGTGAAGGGAAAAGTCAAACCCTAGCTCTATTAATATGAACCCATAATCTAGCAAAGGCCGACCCAAAATGATCATTATTCAGTACAGAAACACTCAATCATCACGCAAACAAATGAAAAGGCCAATGATAACCTACCATGGATCAATCCAGTCGAAACTCAAGGTTGAAGAGGCAACCACAAAGCAAACACGTCCTAGCAATGGAAACCTCAATCAACACTCCACACAATCCACACGCAAGCGACCCAAGACCAATGCTCAAAGCTCTAATAGAGAAAGCACTCAGATGCCAAAGCAACAAACAAGTGAATGATGGAGTTAAAATGATGCTTAGAAGGTTTTAAACCGACACATTTACACCTCTAAGCAAAGGTACCTTGGTCATTAATGAGCGACAAGACGCGTCTGACAAATCCGGAAACCCGAGCCTAGGAAGGAATTTTGGAAAATCCCAAGGTATGTGGAAATCCGGATGAACAACAATTCCGCGGATATGGCAGAAACCGAGACTTTAACAAAGTTTGGGATTTTAGCACAGTCTAGGAAAATCCACCAGAACTTAAAAATCCCAGAGTTAGGCAGAAACCCGGATTCAAAAAATTCAGGGATGACTGGACAATGAACTAGAGTCAGGGAAAATCCACCGGAGCTAGAAAATCTCAGATTCAGGTGAAAACCCGAATTTTTCCTAAAACTCAATTTTAACCCATTGAAGCCTCAAAGCAAGATCAAAGCCAACAAACCCTACATGCCAAGACCTCAAAAGATAAGTCCAATAAAACCAAAGGTCCAAAGACATCTGAAAAGGGGGTCCCTACTCCAAGTGGGGCGTGTGTGCAAAAATTGCACAACAAATGGCGACTCTGCTGGGAAATGCTCCTGAGCATTTCAATGACAAACTGGAATGAAGAACCCAGAACTCATGGTTTCGCAGACCAGATATCCAGCCACTACCTCCAGGTTTAAACAAAGAAACCCTTAGTCATTCAAAGTTTCTTATACCAGGGTCAAAGTGTGTGCACATGCATTCATTACCCCCCCTTTGTTACAATAAGGACCAAACTTGGTATGAACAAGCTACGTAAAGATTCATACTCTAAAAGTAACCTGGATAGAGCCTCCCTGCCAGTCAGGCGTCCATAGCCCCAATGAGGTTATCACTGTGATCCTCCTAAACATAGCTCTACTGCTAGCTAGGCATCCATAGCCCCGGTAGAGATATTCAGATCCCCCTGATGAGTTGAATTCAAATCTTTCAATTTTCAATATTTTTGCTTTTTCTTTTTCTATTTTCTTCTTTTTCTTTTGATATTTCTTTTCTTTTTCACTTATTTCATTCAACCTGTGAATAGTGAAGTCCACATTCAGGGCTAAGAACCACAGTGGCACTAGAGCAGAAAAGGATTTTTCACCTGTCCAGACCTTATAAGGACCTTCTGCAACTTCAGGTATATTTAATAATTAAAAGTATGAGACCCTAATATATTCCATTCAAACTGACTAGAAAAACCTTTGCCTCAGCATAAGGATAAGTAACATTGGATAGAGGGTTCGTACCAAGGTGTCCTAGAAGGGTGATTAGAGTTTGTAAGGGAAATACTAAGAACATCAGACCCATTTTGTCACCATTTCCATATAGATACACCTAAGGATCCCAAAAAGGAGAAAGAACTGAAAGCAAGAGCAACGCAAACCAAAACAAACAAACCAAAGCAAACCTACACTAACCAAGCGAAACAAGCAAAGAAACCTAAACTAACTATATATAGAGGGGAGAGCTAAAAACAGCTCAGAAATGGAAATAATGTTTCAAATACTGCCCATTGACAAGCAGTGGGATATCTTCTCCCATGAGAGTCTTCAGACGGAAGGCATTATCTCCAAGTATTTCAGCAATCTGATATGGGCCAAGCCAGAGTTTATCAAACTTCCCATGGTTCCCTTTCTGATCATGAGGTTTATCCCAGTATAGGATGAGGTCAAAAATCTTGAAAGCCTTGACTTTAGCCCTCCTGTCAAACCATCTCTTAACTACCCCTTGATGTTTAGCAAAATTCTCGAGGGCATTGTCCCGTTTCTTGTCAAGGTGCAATAGTTCCGTTAGCCTAGCCTCCCTTCTGTCCCCTTCATCATAAAATTGATTTATAAACTATAAAGTTGGGATCTTGAGTTGAATAGGGAATACTAGCTCCAGACCATATACTAAGTGATAAGGAGATGTTCCAATGGATGACTTAAGTCTAGTGTAATCTTCCCAAAGGGCAAACCGAAGCTGGGTGTGCTAGTCCTTTGGGTTCCTCTCTAACAGCTTACGGATGACAGTCAACAGGTTCTTATTAGAGGACTCTGCCAAGCCATTACCTTGGGGATAATAATTAGATGCAAACTTCACAATAATGCCATGTTCAAAAGCCCAGTTTGAGAATTTCAAAGATGCAAAAGTAGGACCATTATCACAGACAACAATAATAGGGCATCCAAATCGATTAAGAATAGTAGACTCTAAGAAATCAATCACAACCTCAGATGTACATTTCCTACAAGCAAAAGCTTCAGTCCACCTTGTAAAATAATCAGTAATAGTGAGAATATACCTGTGTCCTGCAGAAGATGGCGGATTGATGGGGCCTATGAAATCCATTCCCCACTGAGCAAAAGGTCTTACCTCAGTGACCAATTGGAGCGGAAGTGCTGCACACCTTTCTCTCATTGATGCAGTCTGGCAAGTGTGACAGGTTCGTACATGATGGTGAACATCTTTGAACAGTGTAGGTCAGTAATACCCTGCCCTCAAGATCTGGTTTGTTGTGGCAATTGTAGAGCCATGACCAGTACCATATTTCTCATGAAATTCATTCATCACTCTTTCAGCTTCCTGTTTCCCAAGACATCTCAGATAAATGCCTTCATGATTTCTCTTATACAGAACAACTCCTTTCAACATGAAACCATCACTTTTTAACTGTAGAGCTCATCTTTGAACTGCATTAAGATGACCTGGAGGTCATTGATTCAGTAGATAATACACTAGGTCATCATACCAACCATATGGGGAAACTTCTTTGATATTGTAATTCTGAATAGTCAATTCAGGACCTATTCCAGCCATAGTCTGAGTGAGTCCTTGCCCTCTTACCACCTTCATGGGCTAGATCTCGATGTCATACTCTTGTAGCATGGTCACCCATTTAGCTCTACGCTCTCCTAATTCATTCTGCATCAGGAGTAACTTAACTGCAGAATCAAGGACAATTGAATACACCTTATTTCTAAGGATATAATGCCTGAATTTCTTCACTGCTCTGACCAGGGAATATGCCTGCTTTTCCACACTTGGATACTTCAACTCAGCATCTTTTAATGATGCACTCATAAAAGCAATAGGATGCTCATTTCCCTCATCAGACTTTTGAGTTATCATTCCAGCACATGAATGGTCTGAAGCAAATGAATAGATATAGAAGGGTTTGTTGTAGTTTGGACTTACCAATACTGGAGCATCAACAATGGCTCTTTTGATCTCTGCAAAAGCTTCCTTCGCTTCTGTAGTCCATTCGACCTTGGCATCTTGTTTCAACATTGAATTTAATGGTTTAACAATTTTAGCAAATCCAGTAATGAATTTTTTGATGAAGTTGATCTTACCAAAGGACTTCATCTCCTTTTTGCTAGCAGGTGGCTGAATCTTTAGTATGGCCTCTACTCTCTCTGGATCAATAGCAATCCCCTTTTCGGATATCACATTTCCTAACAACTTTCCCTCTGTTACTCTAAAAATACACTTTTTGGGATTTAGTGATATCCCAAATTCTCTGCACCTTTGAAATACTTTATGCAAATCTGAGATGTGATCCCCTCTGTTCTTCAAAAAAATAGTCAAGTCATCCATATAAATGATGATGCATTTTCCTATGATATCCTTGAAGGCAATATCCATAGCTCTTTGAAATGTGGCCCCTGCATTAATGAGTCCAAATGGCATCCTCCTGTAGGCAAAGGTACCCCACTTAGTTGTGAAAGCAGTCTTGTGTCTCTCCTCATACTGAACCATTACTTGATTGTACCCTGAATAACTGTCTAGAAAGGACATCATCTAAGATCCATTGACCACTTGAAGCACCTCATCCAACGAAGGAACTGGATAGTTATCCTTTTCTAATAATCTGTTTAGATTCCTGAAATCTACACAAAGCCTGATTTCTCCATTCTTTTTCCTTACTGGAACCAAGTTTGCCACCCATATTGAATGCCTAACAAGAAATATAATTCTAGCAGACAGTAATTTCTGAACTTCTTTCTATATGAGTGGTTCCAACAATGCGTTGATAGGTCTCTGTCTCTGTCTGAAAGGTTTAGCCCCTGGCTTCAGGGGTATAGTATGAGTTATGATTGATGTATCATAAGTCTTCAAGTCCTCATAACCCCAGGCTAATATGTCTGGAAAGCTGTGTAGGGCTTCAATTATCCCTTGTCTTTCTTCTAGAGTGCATACCTTACCAATGAAAATATTCTTAACATTATCCACAGTTCCTAGATTGTGAGTGTCACACTGTCCACTGATTGACTCTTTCTTCGACTCTTGTTCATGATCTCTGATCTTATCCATATCAAAAATTCACTCCAACTGTACCATTCCCCTTGGAATAGTATTAGACTTTAGATTCATCACACCTTTTAGATCCAATTCTGCTTTCTAAGGTTTTGTTTCATCGATGATTTGAGAAGCAAAAATATTTGTATTCGTGATAAAATCTAGGAAATGTTTGTCATCTTCAAATACTTGGAAATTAGTAACATTGTCCAGGACCGATGGCACAAGAGTCAGTTCAACAGTAAAATTCTTCAGTCTTGACAAAGATAAAGGCTGTAGAGTACTTGCTGCTTGAGCAAGAGCATCAGCAGTTTGATTCTTTTGTCATGGTATCAGTTGGATATTGAAAGCATCAAATCCCTCAATGAGGTCCCACACTCTATGTCTATAATTGGCCATTCTCCTATCGTGGCATGAATACTGCTTCCTCACTTGTTTGACTACTAATTCTGAATCACCAAAAACTTGTAGAATTTTGACCCTTTTCTTAAGTGCCATGAGAAGTCCATGTATTAATGCTTCATACTCTGCCACATTATTGGTACAGTGAAATTGAAGCCTATGGGCTGCAAAGAAATTCTTACCTTTTGGACTGATCAGTTCAAATCCTGCTCCAGCTCCATGCTTAGATTTGGATCCATCAAATTTGAGAGTCCAGCCTTCAGTAGTGGTGGTCTTCTTTATCACATCCTTTAGCTTATCAGTATTAGAAGACTCTTCAGTCACTATAGGTGGTTTATCTTCTTGATATTTATCTTGAGGGTTATGCACCTTTGTCTCCACAGCTTGGGTTGGATTTAGGCATTTTTGTACTTTCTCTACTACTGTCTGGCACAAACAACACTCCAACTCTGAATGAGAAGCATTATGAACTCTACACCAATTTGGTAAGAGTAATTCCTTAAAAATTATTTTCCTTCCTAGGTGAGTCTGGTTTTCAACACACTGCTTGATGAACTCTTGGAAACTGCTTAATAGGCTGATCTGATTATCTTCAGGTTCTTCCTCTTCCTCAACTGGTTCTGTCAAAACTTCAACATGGCTGGATCCCGTCTTAGCATCAATAGGCATCGTATGTAGCATCAACACCTCCTCTGAGTTTGACTCTTCATATTGAGTTGACAACATGTAATTTCTGATTCCTACCTCTGATATCAAGACTTCTGTCAAAGTATTTTGGTACTCCATTATCATGTATTTCATTCTTGGTTCTCTCTCAATTCTAATCTGATTTGGCACTCCCTTCCAGGGAAGCCACATGTGAGAATGGTCAGTGGACACATATCCATTCAAAGCCTTGGTGAAATATCTTTCTAGGATCAAACCATATGCATCAGGGATATCAGCTACCTGAATATTGATAACCTGTTGAATCCTTGGATCTGAAGCTATCTGCATATGAATCATATTTAATTCTCCCACCACATTTACTTCAATTCTATCCAGCTAAGTCACCTTCTTCTGAGAGTCAGCAGGTGTAATTTCTAAAGCTCTGCAAACTCCAAACGACATCACACTGGTGGAAGCACCATAATCTAATAGACAATTGTGTAAATTCTTACCGAATATGCGCACAAAAATTAGAAATGGTGGGGTTTCAGTCTTCCCTTGGAACAAAGTGGGTTGAGTATCCACCTGGGCCACTTGGGTTTTATCCTTTTCCTTTCCTTTATCTCCATGGGGCAAGTTAGTCTGATTTTGTGCCTGGTTTTGTGTCTTTACAAGCTGAGAACTAGAGGTCTTGCTGATATTCTCACCAGAAGGCTTATCCAAAGATATTGAATGTGCATCATAGGTACCTAAAACAACCTTTCTAATTGCAGGGAATCTTAATAATTCAAATGCTGAAAGATTTACCTTTAATTTCTTGAACTCCTCAGCAACATATGAGGCCATTTTCTCCTTGTTCATATCAGTAGAAGTCTCCCTCGAAGGTTCCTCTACCTTATCCTTGCTTGCTTGAACAACCTTTTCCTTTTGTTGGTCAGTTTGAGCCTGTCTTTCCTTTGAAAGATAACTGCTTGGAAACATGTAGATAAGACGGATTATTGCTAGCATTAGGATCTGGAGGGGTACTAAAGTTGTTAGGAGGGATGGAAGTGGTAAAAGGTCCCCCAGGTTGTGGATGCCTGTGAGGCATATCTCTCAGACCTTGTCTCTGAAACATCTGTACTTCTTCAACATAATTTTTTTCCTGATCAAGGGGGCCATTATCATTCATTTTTTCCTCATTGAATAAATGAGCAACTTCATCCCCATTGCAGATTTGGTCTACCCTTTCTTCTTGAGACTCAGGTTCCTCTTCTGGAATATTTTCTTCACTTGCTGGGAAAGGAGAGTGATTTAATACTAGCACAGGGGAGTCATAGGGAGTGGAAGGAACCATCTCCTGTCCACTAACATTATTCTCCACCTCATACTAGAAAATGGATGCAGCAGTTTGGAATTCTGGACATTCTAACTTCGAATGCTGACCTGTCTTATGGAGCCTACACCATCCTGATAGGGCTGCTTCAGCTAGATATACACCACTAGGAGGCTTATCCTGGCCGATAGGCTGATTTACAGATTGGTTGACAATTTGACTAGCTAGTTGATCCAATGGGGTGGGGACTCCTCCATTATTAGGTCCTATATTCCAAGTTCTATTCTACCCTTGTGATGGCCTCTTATCAAATCCTGATCCACTACCTTGGCCTCTATCAAAATTTTGCCTCCTATCATTATTGAATCCTCTGTCACTATTGTAACCCTTGTCCTGATTATATCCTCTGTCATTATGGAATCCTCTTTCATTACGCTATCCTCGGTCAAAGCTCTGCCCTTGTGGAAACTCTCTATTTTGATTGGATTGCATACTCTTCTGGGCAGCTTGTAGTTGGCTATTCTGATTTCTTAAGTAAGTCACCTCTAGATTTAACTTCTTTATCTGCTCAGTCATTTCATCAATTTTCTCCCTATTTGGATCTCGATAAGGAAGTTGAGGTGGATTACTCTGAGGAGGAGCAGGCATTGTAGCAGATCCCACAGACTAATGCAACACCTCAGAATTCTGCAAATAAGCAGGAAAACTATTCGACTGTGACTGATACATGGGATGATTAACTTGCTGTTGAGGGAAGTTCGTCATAGGAGTAACCTAGTTCACAGGATGACCTGGGTGTGGTACCAAAGGTAACTGAGGAACAAGATTCATGATTGGAGTATGATTAGCAAGTGCATGACTCACTGCCTGAACCTGGTTGGGATGTGCAACTGGTCCTAGAGAAGGTAATGGTCCAGTCAAGTGTTATCTCAAATCTGTACTAAGCTTAATAAATTCTGTATAAACATTAGTTAGGGTAGCAGGAGGATTAGGTCTCCACTTCAGAAAGGTTGTTGTTAGGCTATCTAGAGCTTCATAATAGACTCCTAGGGCTATATTATCATTTAAAACATACGGGTCTTGAAGTCTGGTGTATGCACGGTGGAACCTATTATTGAAACTGGATATTGGTTCATTAACCTCTCTCTTAACTTTGATGAATTGCAGGTATAACTCATTGGCACTGATAGGTATTCAGAACTTCTGTAAAAAGGCCTTTTCAAGTTCATTCCAATTAAGAATTGAACTAGCAGGGAGATGATTGTACCAATAAAAGGCCTCTTCTCCTGGTGAATAAGGAAACAACCTACAGGCAACATCCTCATGAACAATCCCTCTATCTTTGAGACAGGTTTGGAAAATCCTTATGTGTTCTTTTGCAGTCCTATTTGGGTCATTAACATGGAACTTTGAACAGAAATGCTTAGGGTTTTTAGGCATAGCATTGTAGGCATGGAAGAACAAGGGTGATGGATTATTAGCAAGGAAGGCCATTGGTAAGAGTGGGGGTGGTGGTTGTGGTTGGTTAATGATAGGCTGAGGCTATTGAACGGGAACGGCCTCAGGGATGGGTATAGCCTCAACCTTAGGATGTGAATATGTGGATGATGCTGGTGAAGGGATGGGTGATGATGATTCTCCCCTTTCTTGAGTCCTTCTTGACCTAGTGGGGAACTATAATTCCTGTAAGTCCTCTCCCGTGGTAGATCTGGTATTTCTCCTATATCTTTCAGGAGAGATGGCATTCAAGAAATGATCCAATGTGCTCATTCAGGCCCTCTTAGCGCCAATCTGTTGATGGTGTTTTCTGCATAGCAACAACTCAGACAGAATGCAATATTCTATCTCTCTTGAAAGGTTATTTTCAATAATAAATCACTGAAAATCACCCCAAGGTCTCTCGGGTGTCAGGTCATGAAAATGCATAAACAACTCAGATAATATGTGACAATGTTGGTAATCACAAAGGGACCTTACTACAAGCAAACTGTACCTTCCTAATTAATTAGATTTTGTAATATGATGATCTCAAATCCTAAATCTAACCAGATGATAAAGAAATGGTAAAAGATAAGGGTGCAAGAATATGATGAAATCTAAACTATTCCTAGAATGAACAATGTGAATGACAAATATTTGGAATGGACCAACCTCAAACAACCAATTCCTGCTTAACCCACAATGCAATATCACAAGAATGGTGCAATCTTCTAAGGTATATAGATTTTCAAATCATAGACATTCATCCACAACCAAACTTAAGCACATATGAATATATATGGTCTAGGTTGACTTTACCAGCCTACTACAATCTGATACTTATTGGGAGTATAGACCAGAGATTGCTACAAACATTCCAAATATGAAATCATAAACACCATTCATCAAACTAAAACTAATTTAATTCTGAACACTAAACCCTAAATCTTCAAGCAATTTGAAAGATAGAACAATAAGAACCATGCGAGATAAACCAACACAAGAGATTTCACCAGGAAAACCACAATGTCTTCAATTGCATTAGATCATCAAAATATTGCAACAATTCCACTATTCTGATATAGTATTTGCTTCAAGAAATTCACAGAATACTCTAACTTGATTCTATTGTCTCTCCTCTTTAATTTCTACTATCTCATGTCTAATTTTTTAACCCTTTACAATGAGGCAGGAATGCCTTTTATAATAAATCTCAAGATATGTCAGCCCAGCCAAACATTTACAAAATAAGAATAACTACCAAAACAAGTCGGCCTTAGGAAATCAAAATAAAGCATACATTAAATGCCATACATCATCTAGGTCAGCCTAGATGCAGTCCTCGATGTAGTCCAGTCCAATGCATGCCCTATGATAATAGGGAAGCACAATCTCAAAATGACATTAAATACCACCTCCCTTATCCTTGCTCTGAGTTGATGATCCTTGGACCCTCAAGAATGTTCTATCCAATTCGGTGACAGGTGGCAAAGGCAATACCATAAGCCGACATTGAATGGAATCAATTTCCTCCTTTGACTGTTTAACAGTCATATCCTAGTCATCCTTATGTGCTTGGTACTTATCCATTACTGCTAGGTATGTGGCTACATCATCTAACTGGTGGCCAGTTATAACACTCTCAGAATCTGGGGCATAAACTTCATGCCACCATTCCCTGAGTTGCTCTAGACTTAGGTATTTGGGAGAAATATTTCTCCTTCCAGTCATGACTTCAAAGAATGCAATGCAACCCTCATAAACACCAGTTAGATCACCATCTATTTGTTTCTTTCATTTTCTAGATCTTTTTCATGGCCTTATGCTGAATTTGTAGAGCCTCAAACCATTCCCAGGGTTCATTCAACCTAGAAGAAGGAAGAATCCCATCCACAGCCAGTTGTTCCTTACCATGCTCCATGATAATCTTATATTTCTACAACAAGAGGTCAATGTCTTCCCTATCTTGGGACAACACATACTCTAGCAATTCCTTAGCTCAGACTGCATCTTTCCCAACTGAAAGGATGTCTTTGATTGCAATATCTCCCTTTATCTGCACATCCTTCAGCCAATCTGTTATAGTTTGAGCTGAGGCTTTCATTTTCTCAATCCCGGAGATGGTTTCCTTGGGTAAAAAGCCAGGAGTGGCGGAAGAAGATGGGTGGAGAGACTGTAGGGGTTTCATCACTTCCTCCAAGCATTTCTTAAGTCTTTCATTTTCTTTCCTCAGCTCATGCTTGGTCTGGGTCTCCTTCTTCAATCTACCAATGATCACTACACTAGACCCTTCATATTCCTCTATGTTTTGCTCCATGGATGCTGGTCCAAGGTTGATAGTTTGCACATTATAATCCTGACCAGTGACTTCTTCTCTTGTCTTGTCTGCGGCAGGGGTGGCAATGTGGATAACTCGGTTATTTGCTTCATCTCTCTCCATCTTTGAGACCACCCTAGCTGCCTTCTTTTTCTTCCCTTTGCCAATTTTGGATAGCATTTCATCCCAATCCAAGGGAGTGTCTTCGACAACTACCTGTTTCTTCCTTGCAATCTCCTTTTCAAGCCAATCCGGGGCTACAGGTTCTACCCGGATTTCCTCTGTTCTTGATTCTTCTTGTTGTTCTATTATTTTCTCTTCTTCCTTTTCAGTTGTTTTATCTTCCTCCTTTTCAGAGAGTTGCTCACCTTGATCACCTTCTTCAAGCTCCACCTCTTGTTGTACCAGTGATGGGGTTCTAACTGGAATATCCTCCTCCTGCTGCTTAGGCGATCCGTTTCCTCTGCCAATTTCTGGAGAATCTTCATACATCACTAGAGGAGAAGGATGCTTTTCTACCTTTTCTACCTCTTCAACTTCAAGCTCTGCAGCAGCACCAAAGAGCTCCCCTTCCTTGAATGGCTCCGCCTCTCCGCTAGTTTCATGCTCCTTAGGGATTTCCTGCTCAGGTATGCTTGGTGGAGGGGAAGCAGCCTTAGATGGCTCTACAGTTGTCATCTCTGGAGAAATATCCTTCTTTTGCATTGGCTCCTTAGGGGAAGGAGTCTTGGATCTTCTCATGTAAACTTTGGTCTTTTCCCCTGAACTCTCTACATCAACAATAGGGGGCTCATCCTTTGAGGCAACCTGACTCTTCTTCTTTGAAGTCCTGGTTGTTCTTGTCTTCTTCAGTGGTGGAGGAGCATCCTCCTCTTCTTCTTTTTCCAAATCTTCCTCATCAGAGGACCTACCAAAAGTCTGACTTCTCTTCTTTCCTTTTGGATTCCTTTTTGGTTCGGGCTCACTTTCCTTGGGGCCTCTAATCTTTATCTTGAAAGGAGAGCTCTTTGTAGTTTTCCCTTTGGGGTCATCTTCCCCGGATTCTTCTGAAGTAGACATGGGATTGAGGTCTCCCATCAAATTGAAGGTACAAGTTACCTTCTCACTCTCCAATTCCCAAATTTTATGTTTTAACCATGAAGAGGTAAATTTCATGACTGGGGCCATTAGGTCTTCCAACTCTGTGACCTCATCCTCATTCCAATTGATTTCCCTGATCGACCTGTCCTTCACAGCTTCATAAGCATGATCCTGTAGCAGGTTTCCATCATCCTCCAGTTGGTCCGAAATCAACTTGACATTGTACTATCTAATTGCATCAATAGGGAGCCTAGAGTACCTCTTCTTCCTTGCTTCAAGGTCATCCTTAATGTTAGCCCAATAGTCCTCTAGGTCATCTTTATGCTGATACTCACTAGTGGCCTTCTTCTGTGCCTCTCCTGTGATATCAAAGTTCATCCTTTTGGAGTGGAAGGAGAAACCATATGCTGCCAATGATTTAGAATGCAAATGATTTCAAATTCCCAAAGCTCTCAAATGATGAGTCCTCATGACAAACAACGATTCCCTAATTTCGATAACCAAACCCCCGCCATTAAAGCCCGGATAAGCTAAAAATCTCAAGGAAAACTATCATTCGGGCGATCAACCAATATGCACGAGGATTTCTCAAGGTGCGAGCAGGTCGGGCTGAATCATAAATCACGAAGTCACAATAACCTTATTCAGTCTCAGCAAATTTGGGCAAATGAACCAAAACCCTAATCTTCCTAGAATACAGCGAATGGCACACCTAAGGGAAAAATCCCATTCAGATGTAGCTATAAAGACACATCCGACACTCAATTGATAAACAAAATGTGCATAGCGGGGATGACAAAAACTGGTGAAGGGAAAAGTCAAACCCTAGCTCTATTAATATGAACCCATAATCTAGCAAAGGTCAACCCGAAATGATCATTATTCAATACAGAAACACCCAATCATCACGCAAATAAATGAAAATGCCAATGATAACCTACCATGGATCAATCTAGTTGAAACTCGAGGTCGAAGAGGCAACCACAAAGCAAACACATCCTAGCAATGGAAACCTCAATCAGTGCTCCACACAATCCACATGCAAGTGACCCAAGACCAATGCTCAAAGCTCGAATGGAGAAAGCATTTAGACGCCAAAGCAGCAAACAAGTGAATGATGGAGTTAAAATGATGCTTAGAAGGTTTTAAACCGACCCATTTACACCTTTGAGCAAAGGTACCTTGGTCATTAATGAGCGACAAGACGCGTCTGACAAATCTAGAAACCCGAGCCCAGGAGGGAATTTCAAAAAATCCCAAGGTACGCAGAAATCCGGACAAACAACAATTCCGCGGATATGGCAGAAACCAGGACTTTAACAAAGTTCAAGATTTTAGCACAGTCCAGGAAAATCTGCCAAAACCGGAAAATCCTGGAGTTAGGCAGAAACCCGGATTCAGAAAATTAAGGGATGACCGGACAATGAACCAGAGTCTGGGAAAATCCGCCGGAGCTGGAAAATCCCGGATTCAAGTGAAAACCCAAATTTTGCCTAAAACTCAATTTTAACCCATTCAAGCCTTAAGGCAAGATCAAAGCTTACAAACCCTACATGCCAAGACCTCAAAAGATAAGTCTAATAAAACCAAAGGTCCAAAGACATCCGAAAAGGGGGTCCCTACTCCAAGTGGGGTGTGTGTGCAAAAACTGCACAAGTTTAAGGTATAAGGTTGAGGGATTAGGGTTGAGGGTTTAAAGTATAGGGAAAAGGGTTGAGGGTTGATGGTTGAGGGTTTAAGGGTTGAGGGTTTAGGGATTAGCATTTAAGGGTTATAGGTATAGGGTTGAGGGATTAGGGTTGAGGGTTTAAGGGTTGAGGGTTGAGGGTTGAGGTTTGAGGTTTGAGGGTTGAGGGTTTAAGGGTTGAGGATTGAGGGTTTAGGAATAGGGATGAGGTTTGAGGGTTGAGGGATTAGGGTTTAAGGGTTTAGGGCTTAAGGGTGAGGGATTAGGGTTGAGGGTTTAATGAGGGTAGAGGGTTGAGGGTTGAGGTTTTAAGGGTTTAAAGGTTTATGGTTTAAGGGTTTAAGGATTGAGGGTATAGGGTGAGGGATTAGGGTTGAGGGTTTAATGTATAGGGTTGATTATTGATGGTTGAAGGTTGAGGGTTTAAGGGTTTAATGGTTGAGGGTACAGGTTGAGAGATTATGGTTGAGGATTGAGTGTTAAGAGTTTAAGGGTTGAGAGTTGAGGATTGAGGGTTGAAGGTTGAGGTTTGAGGGTTGAAGGGTTGAGGTTTGAGGTATTGGGATTGAGTTCTTAATGTATAGGGTAGAGGTTTGAGGGTATAAGGCATAGGGTATAGGGTACAGTGTTAAGTGTTGAGGGATTAGGGTTTAAAGGTTGGGGGTTTAAGGGTTTAGGGTTTAAGGGTTAAAGGTTTAGGTTTTAAGGGTTGATGGTTTAAGGGATTAGGTTTTAAGGGTTGAGGGTTTAATATATAGGGTATAGGGTTGAGGGTTTAAGGGTATAAGGTTTAAGGATTGAGGGTCGAGGGTTGAAGGATTGAGGGTTTAATGTATAGGGTTGAGGGTTGAGGGTTGAGGATTTAAGGGTTTAGGGTTTAAGGGTTGAGGGTTGAGGGTTTAGAGATAGGGATTAGTGTTGAGGGTTGAGGGATTAGGGTTTAAGGTTGAGGTTTTAAGGGTTGAGGGATTAGGTTTGAGGGTTTAATAAATAGGCTAGAGGGTTGAGGGTTTAAGGGTTTAGGTTTTAATGGTTTAAGGGTTGAGGGTATAAGGTTGAGGGATTAAGGGTTTAAGGTATAGTGTTGAGGGTTTAATGTATAATGTAGAGGGTTGGGGTTATAAGGCATAGGGCTGAGGGTTTAAGTTTTAGGGTTGAGGGATTAGGGTTGAGGGTCTAATGTATAGGGTAGAGGGTTTACAATTCAAGGTTTAGGGTTGAGGGATTAAGGGTTTAAGGGTTGAGGGTTGAGGGATTAGGGTTTAAGGGTTAAGGGTTTAAAGGTTGAATGTTGAGGGATTAGGGTTGAGAGTTTAGGGTTTAAGGTATAGGGTTGAGGAATTAGGGTTGAGGGTATAATTTATAGGGTAGAGGGTTTATGGTTTAAGGTATATGCTTAAGGGTATAGGGTTAAGGTATAGGGATGAGGGTTGAGTTGTAGGATTTATAATTTAATCTATTGGGTTTAGGGTATAAGGTTAAGGTATATAGGTTATAGTGTTAAGTGTTTAGGGTATAGGGTATAGTGTTAAGGTATAGGGTATAGTGTTTAAGGTTTAAGGTATAGGGTTGAGGGTTGAGGGTTAATGAATAGGCTTGAGTATATAGGGAATTATGGTGAAACTTCATATCACACACTAAAATGAGACATACATAACACTTAGAAGATGCCATAATTTATCAAAGAAAGGTCTCATAGTTGTACCTAAACCCAACCCCTATTGACACATGATGATCTAGCACGTCAAAAAACCTTTACAAAATCAAAATTTTCAAAATGCGAGCATATGGTTTAAAACTTTTTAAATTTGGTTGTTATTAGAGCAAGCCAAAATGCGCTCACGTTATAACATGAATTTTTTTTTTACTTTCTCTAAAAAATCATAAAAAAGGTAGGAAATTTGTGATCCAGGACCATATTCTCTGTTATTCTCCTCCTTCTATGTGTTATCTAACAAAAAAATGTTTTGTCATGTTGTCGGGGAAAGAATATGCAGTTTTACACATTCGCCACCTTTGCACCACCTTTTTCTGGTTTTCCAACTTAGGAAGGAGGAAATAATAGATTTTTTACATCAAATTTGATTATACGAACTCAAATTTTCATATTTGAAGTGTTGCAATGTTAATTATGATTTTATTGTTATAATTTCATACTATAGATTGGTTAATTCTATAGGTTATTAGTAATTCTCTTAAGATTTATATAGAATTAAACATTGAAAAGGAAGCAAGTTCATGAAAAGCTCAATTTTTTGAGGAGTTTGATGTAAGAAGAAAAAAAAGATACACATAATTGGGTAGTTTCTCAAATCGAATCTTTTATTTTAAGGCATGTCAATTCTTTAAACATGTACTTTACATTTTCCTTCATTCTTTTATTTTTATTTATCACTTCTTATCATACATGCTTAATATAATGCTTTGATTTTATTATTATGTTTATTTTGAGATTATATATTTTACTAAGTATTCAAAATTATGGTGAGATTTTTCTTGGGGTCACACAAGTCGAAATGCATTAACTCTAATGCTACCTTTTTTCTTGTCAAATTCCTTCATTAAAACGGTTATCTATGTTGTTAACCTAAAATAAAAACTTTATATTTTCTCTTAGACTCCACTATAGTTGGTAACCCCTAACCATATCCTTCTTGGATAAAACAATAAACCCAAAATAACTTAAATATGAATACCATAAATGTCAAAGCCTAGAATGCACTTTTTTCTCCCATTTTTCAAAGATAATGCACTTTTTTATTTTTTATCAAGACTTTCTAGCTGATTTGGACTAGTATTCCAACACTTAAGAAATTATGTTTTTTGTCTAGAGCATAATATTATTGTTCCCTATTTTGATCAAACTAAATAATTTTATAATGAATGCAAATAAGTTTCATTTCCACTCATATGATTGTGACATCCACTATCTAGGTACCAAAATATATCAATGTCCACACCTCTTATGTTGGTTTGATCTTTGGGGAAGAAGGGATAACCCTATTTAGGCATTACTTGTGGGTTTGAAGTGAAATTATCAACTCAATTATTGTTATCTTTAAGAGTTCTTTAATATCTTCTATTGCAATGACAATTGGATCAAATATTATAGGAAAAATCCTAAGGATATTATCAATAATCGCCTTCTCTTCTATAGCTTCATCATTAATCCTTGAATAATATATTAAGGTGGAAAGCCTTTTGGAATTCTAAAATGGACTCATTAAATGGTCACCCTACTGAATCTATGACAGTCATAGCTTCATTGGGAGTATCAAAATTCCATTAAGATAGTCCTAATGAATGTAGGACATACATAGGCTCATTATGAATGTCAAGTCATTACAAACTTTGTCCCTCCTCATGCTCTTTGCTTCCCTCTTCATGCACAAACTTGAGAATCAATAAAAATTTCCTTAGTTTCATATTCCTTCCTGCCCCTCCACTGCCCTTTGCTGCCCTCTTCATGCACAAACTTGAGAATCAATAAAATTTTCCTTAGTTTTATATTCCTTGCTGCCCCTCCTCATGCCCTTTGCTACCCCTTCTCATGCCTCTTTTGGACTATTATATATTGTGTGTATCATAATTTCATGACTAATTTTAAATTTGTGAAAGACATTTCTTTACTATATAGTACTATGGTGGAACTAATCTTTATCTCTTTTTCATGCTACAGATACAATTCCTTATCATGCTAAGGAAACAATCAAGGATTCATATATCTCTAGGATGAATATTATTTCTAGGTGTTTGATATGATTTGACTTTTATTGTGCTTGCACTATGCTTGAAAATTAACTATTCATTATCACAAGGGCTCATTCTATGGATTGTCCTCATGAATAGATTGTGCTCTACCCTTTTTGTTTGACTCGTGACTAGTTTTATTTTTTTGTTTGATGTTGCTCTTAGCTCAAGAAATATTCCCATCTCTACTACCATCTCCACCTTTTCCATTACACTTTGAATAGACAGTTATTAATTGCAAGATTGATGTAGCCATTATAAACTACCCCTTCATTCACTTTGAATGAATTCTTATCTTGTAAGATTGATGTATCCATGTCATAATTCACATTTTTTGAAAAAGATGAATCATTTACAATAACTATATTATTTTTTATTTTCATTTTATTCTTGATATTTTTAAGATTATGCTCTAAGATAGGGTTTTCATGTGCTTCTATTTATTCAATCTCAGATGTAAAGTTTATATTTATGTTTTAGCCAAGTTTATTAGCAATAGTAGTACCTAACACTTGGGAATGACTCCATTATCCTCCCTTGTAATGATAGACCCCTTTTTTCTACTCCTTAAGATTCCTTTGTGCATGTAGTGTAAATTTACAAGGTGGTGTTTAACCATAGATTTTTGGACCCAATGTACTCTCTAACTCTTCTAGGGTTTTTCACCTAAAAGGAGAGAGATTAGATCCAAAAATGCTAAGGGTTCACTCAAATTATGTTATGAAAGATGTTTTCTAAGCTAAACGAAGTATCTAAATGCAATTGAATGATCTAAATGAATGAATATGAATGCAAAACTAAGATTTATGCTATGTTTAAAAACACACTATGATATGCAAACAATGAATTAAATGACAAATAATGCAAAACAAAAAGAAATATGATGAAATAGTGTGCACCTGGGTAATATCTAATGAATTTGGAGTGTTGTGAATGCTAACTAAATTTACTGAGATTTCACAGTGGTACTCATTCACCTAGGGTGGCAAATTAGTTCTCCACCTAGTGAAAAAGTGTCGGGAATAGGTTTCTGACTATCAGGATCTAGAATCTAACAAAATTTAGATTTTCAATCCTAAGGTGGGACTCATTCACCACTAGTAGAGAATCAATCCTCTCCTAAAATTCTAGAAAATCAAGAGACAACTCTGCAACACCAGATCTAAAAATGTTTGCTTGTTGGGTTATCGAAGTCAGTTCTAGAGGAAACAAACATAAAACCTTCACCAAACTTGAAATATGAATAGATTGACTTGAAGCACCTAGTTGACTTGTTCTCCACCTTTCAACACCTAAATACTTATTAAATTTGCATACAAAAGTCTGCAAACACACATGTAAGAGGGGAAAAATGGTTGAGGTTTAGCAAATAGGGGTTTTCCTTAGTCAAACCCCACTTTGGTAATCAAACCCTTAATAAAATAATGAAATGCAAGAGAATGATAAAATAACAACATGCAAATGCTATCAACTTACCAAACCCTTGATGATGCAAATCTAAAGTATTGTCAATGGATACTCCAAAATGCTTGATTAATGCTTGATGAAATGTTGTAAGATGCTTGAATGCTTGGATGAATGGGGAGGATTAGAGAGATTGTAGGGGATGTAAAATGAGGTGAAAATAACTTATTTATACAATCTTCTACCTTAGTAACCATTCATACCTCATCATAGGCTGACATCAAGTGTTTTTGAATAAAAACCAAAAAGGAAATTTAAAATATTTTGAATTTTGGAGCCAAGGGGGACTCATTTGCCACCCATGGTGAATGGGTCCCACCTAGGGATTGAAACTAGGTGTTAGGAATTAAGTTGCATTTAATGTGGTGTGTCAGGCTTACATTAAAAAATACTCTTAATTAAAGAAAATGAGGGCATAAAGGGGTCAAATAAGTCATAAGAAAGGGATAAATAAGGGAAATATTCCTAGAAAAGTGTGAATCTTTGTTACAAGACTTTACAACACTTCAAAATAGGACTTGATGATGTGTAAAAAGGGTGGTTTTTAGGTGAATTATAATTAATAGAGTCTATAAGAATGTGGAAATGTTTCACAATACTTCACAACACCTTCACAAGACATCATTATTTGAATTTTAGTACCTAAATATGCATGTTCAAGCCATGTCACATCATAAAATTAGAGGAAAATAGATCAAACACCATGAAACAAGACCTAAAAGGCCATGAAAATGACAAGGGGTCATTTTTCTACAACACATTTAGCCCCTACTTTAGTGAGAGGATGAACCTACTTCAAACTCACACTAAAGTAGCCATGAACATCGAGAGGAGGGTTCAAATGCACTTACGTTAGCAAGATGGAATAACAACGATAAAGAGGGATGATCAAGCTGAAAGGATGAAGATCCCATGGTAAACTAAGCAAAAGAACAAAGTGTTGGTGTAATTAAATGTGTTGTACCTTGTCCTGGGTCATAATTACACCTTAGTTAAGTTTACTTAGGGACCACATAGGAGGTTGTTGGAGATTTTCCACTTTTGGTGGACTTGACATGTCATTACCTCATCACTTCCACCTTTTGTGGACACATCATGTGATTATCTCTCCACCTTTTGTGGAGTGATAGGTCTTCATAGTTGTCTCATGTCATAAGATTATGACACTTTTCATAATCTTATGCCCTTCTATGTTCTCACCTTGGCTATATAACCAAGGGGTCTCTCTCATTGTAAACAATCATGATCATAATCATATTATATCAATGACATTGAATACAGTTTATTCTTGTCATATTCTCTCTCTCTTTTCTTGTGCTTTCCATTTGCTCAATAGATCTTGGGTGGTAGCCATAGCCAATTCTAACATGGTATCAGAGTGGGTTGGGTGCCATTGGAGAGTCTTATTCTGAAGAGAGATTCTAGATCTGAGGAGATTTCATTCATGGCTCTTTGTTGTAGGTTCATATCCGAGCTTGCTGGTGCAAATCTGAGCTCACCATTGTGTCCAAAAGGTTCGAGAAAGTCAATTTTTCCTTTTGTTTCATCCAAATTGGAGATACGAGGCCAAATCTATGAGGGTTTGAAGCTGAAGAGTGGTTGCTAGGTCTAGAAGGTAGCTGCAATGTTGGAGCATTTTGGGTCAAATCCAACCCTGCCATCGCTTCCAGAAGGGCCAAAAACCATAAGATCAATTTTCAACTCATCCATTTTGGAGCAAGTCATCCGGTGAGGTAGAATTTTTTTTGCCCGAAAGTCATACGGCCTCCAGATCGCCATAAATACAGTCGGTATGATTTTTCAAAAAATTATTTCCATCGAAAAATTTCTAAATTTTTTTTTGAAAAATATAATTCTCCCATCAAAATTCATTTGTCAAAAATTTGTATTTAAAAATCAAAAGAAATATTGTACAGTCCGCAGACTGTACAGTCTGCGGAGCTGTACTGCTGGGTACCCGTGGGTACAGGCGATAGTCCTCGCCCTCTGCCATGTGGCCCAACATCATCCGCTAGGCGGGCCCGTCTTCCTACCGGCAGGTTAATTCTCGACTAGTCAGTTCAAAGAAAATCTCGGCAAAGTTCAAATAAATACCGACTATCAAGATTCCAGCATCTGCTTCTGGCGAATATTCCGGCGCCCGTCGCATATTCTGATTCCGACAACGAGCAGAGAATATTCCAGCTAGGGTGGACTAACGGCGACAGTGACGGCTAAACGGCCATCAAATTTAATGTAGTGGGTTGCTGACGTCAGCAATACGTCATGAGTGCTTTGAATTTTTTGTGCCCCTCACCTTTGAGTTTTCATTTTTGCAGTTCAACTTTGAAGGCTAATATCTTGCTCATTTTGACTCCTTTTTTTGAGCAATTTTTTTTGATTTGGGCTAATTTTTTGTGCTCTATGCACTGGCACAATCATTTTTTGGTTTTGGTGTCTAGATTTTCTAGAAATTTCAGATTCTCATAGGTGTTACTGCTTCATCCTCATTTTGGGAACTTCGGGAGCTCATATCTTACTCCTACAGTAACATTTTTGGGTGCAATTTTTTTTTAAAGTGCATAATTTTTCATGTATTTCTTAGTGGTATGATTATATTGATCTCATTTTGTACCAAAAATTGTACTTGATACTGTGGCCTATTTTGGCATTTGTAAGCACTAAGATCAAAGACCGCTTTGTTGTTTTTGGCAAGTGGCAATTGTAAATGCACTAAATATAAAGTGCCAAATATGATATTGCTTGGGGGGCTTCTTGATTGAGTGATTTGGGGGGGTAATCTTGCAGTGATTGTTTGCATTCTTTTGCTTGGTTTGTGTTCTTGCAATGGGGAGATCTCAAATTGAACCCCTAAATCCACATAATTATGCTACATGGAGAAAATTAGTATCGAACTATCTCATGATGAAAGGTCTAATAGGTCATCTAAAGGAAACAATTCAAAAACCTACTGATGCTAAAGAATTGGCAATGTGGGAGATTTATTGTGAGAGAACACTTGGATGCATATGTTCATTAGTCTCATTTGATTTGCAGTTTCACATTGAATCATGTAATACACCTAAAGAGACATGGGATACTTTTGAGAAATTGTATGGTAAAACATATAAGATTAGAGGCTATCAGATTGATAATGATTTGATGAATCTTGATCCTAAAAGTTTTGACCACATCCAAGACTACATCTCCAAAATCAAGCAACTAAGAACACAATTGAAAGAATGCACTATTGAAAAAGAGGATTTACAATTGATTCTGAATGTGTTATCCAAGCTTGGTCCTGAGTATTCAGTGTTTGTTTCTGGCTTTCATACCCATCGACTTTCTATGGGAGCATCATATGTTGATCCTAAGTTTGATGACTTTGCAAATCTCCTAATCCAAGAGGAAGCTAAGTTAATGAACATGGGTCTAATCAAGTCTTCCAAACCACAAGCATTGGTGGAAAATGAGTCTAAGGTATAGAAAGAATCAGACAATCTTGATAAGAAGCAAAAGAAGAAAAATAACAAGCCACATAAAGAATCAGAATCCTCATCTTCAAAAGGAGAAACATCTAAAGGAGAGACCTTTTTGTGCATATTGCAAGAAGGATGGACATGAAGAACACTATTGTTATAAGAAGGAGATTGATGAGTTGAAGAATCTTCTCAAAAATAATCACATTGATTTGCCTTCTAGAATGTCTGAATCTTCTTCTCCTTCTACTTCAAAACAGTCTAAAAAGGACAAAGGTCAAACATATATATCAGGATATAAAGGACAAGCTCTTTGTGCTCATTCAAGTCCAAGATCAGGGAGATGGCTTCTAGATTTAGGAGCATCACATCATATGGCATCTTCACAGACTATTTTCTCTTCATTTAAGCCTTATTCTAATGTCTCCTATCTTGATGGGAAACAATACATACATGAGTGTAACAGGAAGGGGATCTATTAGCATTGGGGAAAACACTTTTCAAGATGTCTTGTGTGTTCCTCATTTGATGAACAATCTGCTTTCCATTTATCATATCACACATGGTGGAGATGGGAGAACTGTGGAGTTCACTCCTAATTTTGTTATCATTCGGATTCTGGAGAAGATGTCGTATTATACTATGAACGTGTCATCTGGTATTTTTTTGCAGTTTGCTTGATGGTGGTTTGTTCCTTCGACTGTTGATCACAACTATGATTTAGAGGAGACATTTGGCTTTTTGAACTTGGGAATCCTCACGCCGGATCTAGTTCTTGAGCACTTGCATTCATCTTCTCCATCTACATTGTAGTTGATGCCTTGCAATTCAAGTTTGGCTCTAATGATTCGATTACAGCGGAATATACAGTCTTCCAGATATGGCTACTTTGGATGGCTTTCTAACAGGTATTTCAGACTTGTTTGTGGAGTCTCATCTTGCAGATTTGGAGGACACCATCGATAGCATTCATCTTCTCTTTGATGAAGATGCACCTTCTTCAGTTGTTGTGAGGGAACACCTTGACCCTCTTGTTCATTCTCTACATGATCATTCTTCTCAAATTGGTGTGAGTGCTTAAGTTCTTTTAGACAGCATGGAGGCCTCTGCTAGATGTTGGATTGTACTCTTCAGCAGTGTGGCCTAGAACGCCTGATTGGAGTGGTTCAACTTTCAGCATCAACATGGAGACACTTGAGCATGCTTCAGAGACATCATCCATCATCCATCTTCATGATATCTTGCATACATCATGAACTTTGCCCTAGAGAGGAACATTGTTGAAAAAGATTGGATCCTGCTTCATCATTCAATGTAGAGCTTCTACCATCATTGCAAGAGACTCAACATTGAGGGGCAGCCTTGTCTCTCTTCTCGTCTCTCTTATGGGGGTCTTTTTTTCCTCATGGGGTTTTTACCTTCTCATTCTTCATTACAGAGCATTTCTATTTTGTGTTTCATCTCTCTTTTGAGGGTTTTCCCTTCGAGGGTTTCTCTCTTTCCTCGCTTGTGAGAGATTGCATTGTGTATGTGCATGGGTACCTAGCAGCTAGTAGCCACCTGTTGCACTTAAGGTTTGGTGTAATTAAATGTGTTGTACCTTGTCCTAGGTCATAATTACACCTTAGTTAAGTTACTTAGGGACCACATAGGAGGTTGTTGGAGATTTTCCACTTTTGGTGGACTTGACATGTCATTACCACATCACTTCCACCTTTTGTGGACACATCATGTGATTATCTCTCCACCTTTTGTGGAGTGATAGGTCTTCATAGTTGTCTCATGTCATAAGATTACGACACTTGTCATAATCTTATGCCCTTCTATGTTCTCACCTTGGCTATATAACCAAGGGGTATCTCTCATTGTAAACAATCATGATCATAATCATATTATATCAATGACATTGAATACAGTTTATTCTTGTCATATTCTCTCTCTCTTTTCTTGTGCTTTCCATTTGGTCCATAGATCTTGGGTGGCAGCCATAGCCAATTCTAACACAAAGGAACAAACCAGTGTTGACAATTAGATGAAGCTTCAATCATCAATCCAACTAGTTGTGGATTAGATCTAGGCTAAAAGAGAATGTGTACTCACTTTGGGGTGACAAAACACATGATGGTCTATTGGGTGAGAAGGCCCAAATGTACTCACTCTGGGGCCACAAAACTTCTAATAATCAGTGGGGTGAGAAAGCCCAAAAAGGTAAGACACATATGGGTGAAGCCACAATAGTGGTTTACAATTTGATGGAGGAAGGAAAAATGAGAAAAAAATTACCCCATGGAAAATTTTTTGATTCTAGGGGTTTGTACGAACTTGAATGTTTGCATGAAACAAAAATGGGTTCACTCAAACTAGGGTTTGAGTAAACCCATTCAATGCTTTTGCAACCCAAAAAGAAATCAAAATAAATGTAATGAAGGTGGTTCGCTTGAACCAACCTAAACCTTGATTCTCCCCCTTAGACACAAACAAAACCTAATTCTCTATACTTCAAAGTTTGGTTTGAGGACAAAAATGGAGGATTCTTCAAAAACATAACTAGAATCAGGTAGTCCTCGAAACAAGCTATCCAACAAACATAGTTTTAATATGTTTTGGTTTCATTATGTATTTGTTTTTTTAGTTTTATTAAACATAGGTTTTTCATTGAAAATGAAGGTCTTTGTCCTGCAGAAGTGGAAAAATAGCAGATTATCAATTTTGTTTTTTGAAAAATATGAGTGCACTAGATATTTAAGTCCTTGGTCCAACAAAAACAAGAAGAATTTCGATAGATACAAAAAAAGTTATGCATTATACGGTCGTGCTATGTCTGAATTGTAATTGGTTTGACTTTGATACTTGATTAAAGAAAAAATATTCAATAAAAAACTATCTAGCCAAGTGTAAGCACTAGATATTAGAGCTACAAATCTAAATTTGAAAGAATTAGATTTTTATCCTTCAAGGAAAAAAAGTTATGCATTATATGGTGTGTGTCACTTTTTAAAAATGTTGTTTTCTGAAAAAAGCTAGTTTTTGTGGGAGATGGAAAAAGAAGTGCAATTTGATTCCAAAATTTTTGAAAAAATTATTTTTAGAATCTAGAGAAAAAATGTGATGAGACTCTAGTTTTCATCATCTTCAAATTCCTCACGGTTTAGCCGCTATAGGTGCCTGAATGTGAGGATTTAGTTAAAAATAATAATTTTAATGTCTAGTTTGGCCAAAAATTGTAAACCACTATTGTGGGATCACCCATATGCTAGTTAGTATGCACTCACAAACAAAAAGGTGGTTGTGGGGAAAATTCATGCCGCTACATGGGCTTCCCACTCAACCATATCAAAGTTATACCTCATGATAACTTTAACAAGGTGCCACAAAGCAAAGGAATGTTTATGAACAAAAAGAAAGGGTACCATAGTCATGCAAGTTGTGTTATGCAAGGTGGAAAAGATGCAAAATGTAAAAATTCAAAAATTTAAAATGTAATGATGTTCAAAGGAGTCTTGTTAAGTTCATGTAAGGTTAGTCACTTAAGGAATATTGTATGTAATGTCTCCAAGAGAGGACTAATCTAATAATAGTAAATTCGCCACTTAGGGGATGCAGTGTGTCGCATCAAGCCACCAAGAGGAATGCATTATGCTAAGATAAATCACACTTATGAAGGAAATCATACCCAATGTCATTCAAAAAGTAACAAACACATCATATAAACAACAAGGCTACACTAAGAATGCAAATGAATTATGGTTTAATGTATGCCCCCCACTTTAAAGGAATTGCTACACACTGCTATGTGAGCAATATCTTTAAAGTAGAAAAGGAAAGAGAATGCAGAAAGGAAAGTAAGACATGAGAGCCAACTTAGAAAGCCCTATTCCAAGTCATATGTTTCAAAGTTAGGTTGTGTCATATCAAGGAAAACAAAGAAAGGGAGTTGCCCCCCAAAAAAGAAAGCACACCGAACATATAAGGGATCTATGGATTTGGGGTCAATATGTTTGTTGCTGCAATGTTTGTATTAAATATCTTAGAACTGTCATCATTCCCTAAATCACATAGAACTGGAAGAATGATACAAAGAGAGAAAATACAAAAGAAAAATCTGTTTTGGGTCAACATGGAAGAGAATTGCAGTCTCAATGCCTTGCACCGTTCCCAAAGGGAAAACACAAGAGAAAAGAAAGAAAATGAAAGAAAATGAAAAATATTTTGGGTCAACATGAAGGAGACATTTTGGTCTCAATGCCTCAAGCGTCATCCCCAAAGGGAAAACACAAGAAAATATAAAGAAAAAGGAAAAGAGACTTTTTGGGTCAACATGGAAGAGACATAGGGCATCTCTACGCTTTGCGTCATTCCCACAAGGAGAACACGAAAAAAATAGAAAAAGACAAGGACCTTTTGGGTCAACATGGAAGAGACATAGTTCATCTCTACGCTTTGCGTCATCCCCACAAGGAGAACAAAAAACAAAAAGAGAAAAAGACAAGGTGAAAAGTGATGTATGACATATAGAAGAATAGAGGTACAAATAGAAGTTCACAAAGAGAGAGAAAACATCAAACACACATTACAAGAGAACATGATACACACATAAAAAGAAAGATGAAAAAGAACAAGTAATGCAAATGTAAGTCAACTATTAACTGAGTTATTGGTTTCTCAAGCTTAAATAGTTAAGTGGAAAATGAATAACATAGTTAAGAGACAAAGACAAGTGCATTACAAGGATAAAGGATAATAACTAATTGTGTGGACAAGGGAAAAACAAGCATGAGCCCAGGGTGAAGATGGAAAGGGTCATGCAATAGTGAGAATGAAAAGATTTACAATTCTATGGCATGATAAGGCAATGGTATTTTAAGGGATGATAGGATAGCAGTTAGTATCAGTGAAGTGATACTTTTCTAGTATCTCGTTCAAAGTCTGACATGCTTCTGTTCGATGTCCAACAATATGATGATATTTTCAATATGGTATGTGGGAATTACGAGGGCGAATGACCAACCTATTTGAAGGTGGTAAGAGTATAAGACCTTTGTTTAAAATTAGTTGAAGTCTTTGTTCACATTCAAGTGGATTATGTGTGGGAAACTTTAGCTTCTTCAATTTGTAAGGTCTTTTTCATTTGCTAGATTTTCCTTGTTCATGAATAGGAGGAGGAGGACCCCTAGGGATCCTAACATCCTTAGCATTAGAAGGAGAAAATGGTTGTTCACATGGAAGGAGAGTATTCAAGTTAGGAGGATCATTCAAGATCATTGTACTAGCATCTCGAAGTTTTTGAGGTTGAAAAGGATGTCTATCAGGATGAGAAGGATCTTGATATCCTAGTCCTGTTGTATTTGCTTCTATTGGGGTTGGGTCAAGAAGTTGATGATGTTATGTTCATTGTTTGTGTCACAACCTTGTTTACTTAAAATAGTAAAGCCTTTACCATATGTTTCTTCAAGGTTGATAGGAGTGTTTATGACTTTGTGAGTGTAATATGGCGGTGGTTGTGTTTTCTTAAAGGAACTAGGTTCACTTGAAAGAGGAACCTTAGGTCCATCATTGATTTTAGGATGTAAATATGCAAAATGATTAGGAGGTGTAATAGGAGGAAGGTCTTGTGATTTCATGGATGGATAAAATGTTGCATTGGCTTCTAAGTTATCAAGGCAGTCATTGTAGAACTTGTTCATGCTAACATCATTTGTTCATGCTAAGATCATCTTATACAATGATGTCTACATCATGAGGAGGACAATCATGGGGAGTTGAAGGAGAATGAGGAAGTTCAATGTCATTAGGGTCATAACCAAAGGTAAAATTGGACATGTCTACCAATGATTTTAATGAATTCCAAAACTTATTGAAAGAAAATGCAATGATGTAAATAAACTGAGATGCAATAAATGAATAAAAATAGAGATTCTAGAAATTAAAACAGAATACATGAACAAGAAACTATAATGCATAAAAATGCCAAAAAGATGCCAAAAATGTTGTTTAAAAAGGACAGAGGAACTGATTCGCCTTGGGTGGCGAATGAGTCCTAGTATGCAAGTTTTTTTTGTGTTTTTCATAAATTTAAAGATGGTTCTAATGCTTTACAAAATGCAATGAAGGATGCAAAATGCATATTTTTCAATATTTTCAATGATATGCAATGCAAAAATGAAATCTAAACAAAGTTGTCACTAATGCAATATGAAAAGGCCTAGAATGCAAAAACAAAACAATGTCCTACTTGAATGTTGATGCAAATGTAATCTAGGATGCAATATTAAAATGAAATGAAAAATGCAAAGTGTTCAACAGTCGGGTTCACCAAAATGAATCGTAGATTTTTGGACCTAATGAACTCTCTATCTCTTCTAGCGTTTTTCACCTAAAAGGAGAGAGATTAGATCCAAAAATGCTAAGGGTTCACTCAAATTATGTTATACAAGATGTTGTCTAAGCTAAATGAAGTAATATAAATGTGATTTAATGATCTAAATGAATGAATATGAATGAAAAACTAAGATTTATGCTATGTTTGAAAACACACTATGATATGCAAATAATGAACTAAATGACAAAATAATGCAGAACAAAAAGAAATATGATGAAATAGTGTGCACTTGGGTAATATTTGATGAATCTAGAGTGTTGTGAATGTCGACTAAATTTACTAAAATTTCATAGTGGGACTCATTCACCTAGGGTGGTGAATTAGTCCTCCACCTGGTGAAAATGTGTCAGGAACGGGTTTCTAATTGTTAGGATTTGGAATCTGACAAAATTCAAATTTTTAGTCTTGAGGTAAGACTCATTTGCCACTAGTGGCAAATCGGTCCTCTCCCAAAATTTTGGAAAATCAAGAGAAAACTCTGCAACACTAGATCTAGAAATGTCTGCTTGTCAGGTTGTTGAATTTAGTTCTACACGAAATGGACAAAAAACCTTCACCAAGCTTGACATATAAATAGATTAACTTGAAGAACCTAGTTGACTTGTTCTCCACTTTTCAACACCTAAATACTTGTTAAATTTGCATACAAAAGTCTATAAACACACATGCAAGAGGGCAAAAATGGTTGAGGGTTAGCAAATAGGGGTTTGCCTTGGTCAAACCCCACTTTGGTAATCAAACCCTTAATAAAATAATGAAATGCAAGAGAATGATAAACTAACAACATGCAAATTCTATCAACTTACCAAACCCTTGATGATGCAAATCTGAAGTAATGTCAATGGATGCTCCAAAATGCTTGATTAATGCTTGATGAAATGTTGTAAGATGCTTGAATGCTTGAAAATTGCTTCAATGAATGCTTGGATGAATGGGGAGGATTAGAGAGATTGTAGGGGATGTAAAATGAGGTGAAAATAACTTATTTATACAATTTTGTGCCTTAGTAACAATTCAAACCTCATCACAGGCCGACATCAAGTGTTTTTGAATAAAAACCTGAAAGGAAATTTAAAATATTTTGAATTTTGGAGTCAAGGGGGACTCATTCACCACCCATGGTGAATGGGTCCCACCTAGGGCTTGAAACTAGGTGTTGGGAATTAAGTTGTATTTAATGTGGTGTGACAGGCTTACATTAAAAAACACACTTAATTAAAGCATATGAGGGAATACAGGGGTCAAATAAGTCATAAGAAAGGGATAAATAAGGGAAATATGCCTAGAAAAGTGTGAATCTTTGTTACAAGACTTTACAACATTTCAAAATAGGACTTGATGATGTGTAAAAAGGGTGATTTTTAGGTGAATTATAATGAATAGAGTCTAGAAGAATGTGGAAATGTTTCACAACACTTCACAACACCTTCACAAGACATCATTATTTGAATTTTAGTACCTAAATATGAATGTTCAAGCCATGTTACATCATAAAATCAAAGCAAAATAGATCAAACACCATGAAATAAGACCTAAAAGGCCATGAAAATGACAAGGGGCCATTTTTCTACGGCACAGGTGTATTTTTTTGTTTTGTTCATCATGTAGACAAATTGATCGTTCCAACACATTAGGATGGGTAGGTTTATGCTACGCAAGGTCCTATTTTGCACCCCAACATGTTAGAACGTTCCAGGCTACACTGCATCGATGATTTATCTTAAGAGATCAAAGTGCTAAAGTGCAACAAACTTTGATGAACTATTACTCAGAAACCATGGAACTTACAAAATATTCGTCAGAAGGTGTAGGGTCATGTAAGGCCCCTCTATAATAAACTCTCAATTTTTCATACCTCCATTCCATTTGCTCATGGTGACAATTGTTTAGTTGATGGAAAAAGCATTAGATGCATGCAGTGTGAAGTTGCAAGGTGGTGTAATTTTTGTTCTATTCATCATGCAACCAAATTGACAGTTCCAACACATCTGAATGGGTAGGTTTATGCTATGCAAGGTCCTATTTTGCACCCCAACATGCCAAAATATTCTAGGCTACATTGCACCAATAATTTCTCTTAAGAGACCAATGTGCAAAAGGGAAAAAAACTTTTGATGAGCTATTACTTAGAAACTGTGGCACTTAGAAACATTTTTTTGAAGGCACATGATCATGTAGTGTCCCTCTGCAACAAATTCTCTAAGTTTTTCATACCTCCAATCCATTTTCTTGTGGTGAAAAGTTTTTAGTTGATGGAAAAAGTGTCAGATGCATGTAGTGTAAAGTTGCAAGGTGGTGTAATTTTCATTTTGTTTGCTGTAAAAAAAAAATGATAGTTCCAACATGTCCATATGGGTAGGTTTATGATAGGAAAGGTCTTGATTCACAACCCATCATGTTGGAATGTTTCAGGCTACATTTCACTAATGATTTCTCTTAAGAGACCAAAGTCTGAAAGGGAAAAAAAAATTGATGAGTTGTTACTTAGAACTGTGGCACTTAGAAACATTTTTTCTAAAGGTACATGATCATCTAGAGTCCCTCTACAATAACCTCTCTTATTTTTTCATACCTCTAATCCATTTTCCCATGGTGACAAGTTTTCAGTTGATAGAAAAAGTGTCAGATGCATGCATTATAATGTTGAAAGGTGGTGTAATTTTTGTTATTTCTGTTGTGTAACCAAATTGACAGTTCCAAAACATCTAGATGGGTAGGTTTATTCTATATGCAAGGTCCTATTTCACACACCAGCATGCCAAAATATTATGGGCTACATTGCACCAACAATTTCTCTTAAGATACCAAAGTGTGAAAGGGAAACAAACTTTGATGAGATGTTATTCAAAAACTGTGGCACTTAAAACTATTATGTATAAAGGTATAGGGTCATGTAGGGCCCCTCTACAAAGACCTCTCTCATTTTTTCATATCTCCAATCCATTTGTCTATGGTGAAAAGTTTTTAGTTGTTGGAAAAAACATCAAATGCATGCAGTGGAAAGTTGCAAGGTGTTGTGATTTTCATTCTATTTATGTGATTAAATTGACAATTCTAATACATCTATATGGGCAGGTTTATGCTAGGAAATTTCTTGTTTCACACCTCATCATGCTGGAACTTTTTGGCCTACATTGCATTGATGTTTTCTCTTAAGAGACCAAAGTGCAAAAGGGCAGAAACTTTGATGAGCTATTAGTAAAAAACCATGGCACTTAAAACCATTTCATCTAAAGGTACGAAATCATGTATGGTCCCTCTACAATAACCTCTTTCAATTTTTCATATCTCCAATTCATTTTCTTGTGGTGATAAGTTTTCAGTTGATGGAAAAAACATTAGTTGCATTCAAAAGAAAGTTGCAAGATAGCCTAATTTTCATTATGTTCATCATGTCGTCAAATCGGTAGTTCCAACATGTCAGAGTAAGTGGATTTATGGTAGGAAAGGTCTTGTTTCACACCCCAGCATGCCAGATCATTTCAGACTACATTGCATTGACGATTACTCTTAAGAGACCAAAGTGGGAAAAGACAGTAAACTTTGACAAGTTACTCAAAAATCATGGCCCTTACAAACATTATGTCTAAAGGTATATTGTCATGTAGGGCCTCTCTACAATAACCTCTCCCATTTTTTTATATATCCAAGTCATTCCACTGTGGCAACAATGTTTCAGATGTTCCAAAAGTGTCAATTACATTTAGGAAAAAGTTATCGAGAGGCATTTTTACATTCTTCATCTCTTGGGGGTAAACCAACAATTCAAACATGTTGGGGTGGCTACAAAATAATTCCAATTTATAATTTTTGGTCAATGTAGGTGTCTTTATAATCTTATGAATGAACAATCTACACCAA
Organism: Sequoia sempervirens; assembly: GCA_007258455.2. Lineage (NCBI taxonomy): Eukaryota > Viridiplantae > Streptophyta > Pinopsida > Cupressales > Cupressaceae > Sequoia > Sequoia sempervirens. Next base: position 215,553 of record VDFB02296183.1, read on the forward strand.
AGAACTAGTCTCCTATGTTGATTGAACTCAATGCAATCATAAATGTTTTGGTCAATATAGGAATTTTTTTTTGAGATGAAGGAAAGTGTGGGTATGAAGAATATGTCTTTAAATTTTAAGTAATGATTAGCCAACTAGAGGATGGATACTTGAATATACTCAAGAATAAAATTATTGGAAACGTAGTGTAAACTGTTTGTATTTTGTCTTCAATAAAACTTGATTCAATAACTATATGCCAAAAATATGTCATCCAAGACCACAAACACATACTAGTGTAGGAAATATAATAATTAACCAACAATTATAGGTGAAATGAGTGTAAAATATAAGTTATGAAGAATGGAATACAATTAGATTTTAAATATTTGAAGTAAACCATCTACAAAAATCCATTGAAGCTTGTCATTCTATAATGGAGGTAACATATTATTATTGAAAACTTGAAATCTAAAAATATAATCCTTAATTACCTCCATTTATTTGTGTTTTCATTACATGCTTGAGAGATAAACATCTTAGCATGTTTTGAATCACTTCATTTATTGCAAGCAAATAATATATGAACATTTTTGTGAGAACATATTGGAATAACATTTTAATCATTTATAATTACGTCAAATAATTATTTATTTATTTAAATAATCATTTATAATGTAAATATGGACAACATCAATAAAAAAGATATCTCAAAGAAATGTCAAATAATTATTCGTGAAGATGGATCATTGAATGTGATCCAAAACGTCAACAAAAAAACTAACACAGTTGAATCCAAAAGATAAATTTGTAAGATATGTATTAACCAAATATTCATATAGGCATACATCAATATATGTTGATATAAGTATAACATATATAAAAATAGCCATAGAGGCTTACAAGGATGCCATATGGGCATACAATGTTACGTATATACACTACAAAATATATACATCCAAAAATGCCATATAGGCATACAATGTTACGTATATACACTACAAAATATATACATCCAAAAATGCCATATAGGCATACAACAAAGGACTCTAATAAATAGTCATTCCCTTCTAGTTGAGGAAAATAGATCACATACAGTCTTTGATCGTTGGGGGATGGATATGTGTATGATGGTGGTCTACTTCGAATTCGAGGGTTGGACCTCTTATTTAATTCTTCATGGAGTTGTACCTATTACAATAAAAAGTATAGACATTAATATATAGAAATTATATTATATAAAATGAAATATTTAACAACATAATAACTTACCATCATGAAATGATCTCTAGATCCTCATTCACAACAAAAACATGCTCATGATGTGGCATTGAAAATCCCTATAGAAACCATCTAGATAAAATTAAACTACAAATCAATAATCATTTGATTTTTCAATAATAAAAAGCTAAAACAACTAATGTAATTTGAAATTTATTAATCTACCTCATACCGCCATCAAAGGCATTGAGCTCCCTATTATAGTAGAGACACCATGCTCCATTTCCCTATTAATAGTGGGAGTAGTCTCTACTTGCATCAACTAAAAATAAAACAACATTATTCAATTACGGAAACTAGAAGAGTGATGCATGTCATGGCTTATAATGTATGACATAGTCAACAAAATTTTGAGCACTTATTGAACTATATATTACTTCATAGTTTAATATGTATTTACTAGAGCATTATGTTCCTTGGGATATGTTAATGTACATCAAATTCTATTTCAAATCTTGTTTTATGATCAAAACCCTTCATGAACAACATTGTGAACAAAAGGTTGATAGAAGAGAGCAATATTTCCTAGAGAACCAACAAGACAAAACACAATGCATGGGAGCCATATTGGGAAATTTCTAAGTCAGGAAGAAGTTGATAGAGGATTAGAAGTGTATCTTTCATAGTTATGGGTCTCATGAATGACAAGGCAAGGTTGTAATAATAGAATGACAGATGACAGAGCAATGTGATAACTAGGATAAATAAGGAGAAAGGAAAAAGTATCATATCCTCTTGATTTTGGACATAGTATTCTCATATCAGTAAGAGTCTTCATGAGCATCAATTGAATTTCAAGGGTTTGCATGTTTCATGAGGATAATTTCAAAGTAAAGGATAGTCACAAGATGATAGTACTGGGGACAATCATATCATGCAAGCAAGGGACAATATCATGATTACATAAAGAAGTCATACAAACCTTTGTTCATGTGAAGTGAACAATTTTTGAAGTGGGGAAAAGATTTATGGAAATAATTTAAAGCATGATAGTGAGATGCATGAAAAGAAGCAATAATGAGTGTTGTCAACTAAGAAAAAAATGTAGTGATAGTGAGCAATAAGGGGACTGTGGTCCTAAGATCTTGATAAAAAATCACACGTATAAATACACTCCATGATTTTCATAAAACCTCAACATTCTATTCATATTCATGGGTGAATCACAAAGAAGAGATAGCTAAGAAATGGAGTGAGATATCTTCATGACAGTGGATAGTGTAATATTCACATAGGCAAAGTAATGATCACAAGGAGAAATGGTGAATAAAGTACAATAAATGAACAATAAATGATTAGCATAAATAAAGAACTAAATTAATACAATTACATAAGACTGAATATGATAGTGTAAAGTCACAAGATGTAATAGGATAGTTACATGTATTTCAATACCAAAGAATGCTTCAAGGGATAATTGTGGAAGACTTCTTTATGAGATACTTTGTATGTTTTCAACCAAGATAACTCAAGGTAAAGAGTGCATGAAAGTCATGAATGTGGTGGTAATCACATGAAATCTAATGCTATAAGATAGTCTCATAGGAGAAGCACAAAATTTAGTACAATGGTAGAAGAGGAGCATGCATAGTTTATTATTAAAGGATAGTTTAGAGTGACTTGATGCGATTTTAATGATCATATTCATTGAAGATAGTCCTTGTGAAGGGATAAAAAGAGGGAATACATTTCTAAATGATAAGTGGACAATACCTTGTATATGGAGTAGATACCATTAAAGATGATAGAAAATGACAACATACATTCAAGAAAGCAAGAGAGTAGTCCTCTATGATGTCAAGCACTTCAAAGGCATAAATAAAAGTATACAACCATAACATGAATGTAATAACATAGTCATCATGATAAATATAGTCAACATAGGACAAGGGTAGTGATAAAATCAATATCTCAAGCAACATTCATGAGCACAATAGTGGCAGAGAGATGGTATGCTACAAGCTAGTGATGCCCCTAGCCTATATTTTTTGGAGGCCAACAACATGAATAAATGAAATTAATAGATTATGAAGTGCATAACAACCTGAAATCAATTTAATTAAAAAAGTACAAAGCATACTTACAAACTATCTAAAACCTTCAAGTTGTTAAACATTATTCAATTACCAAATACAATTTTTTTATTTTAAACTTATAAATAGTGTGCATTACCTGAGTGAAACTTCAATGACCACCTACACTAGTAGGTGTTATCGTCGAAGCTCCAAGATTAACCTATTCAACATCTAAAATGAGATATAAGAATACCATTCATATAATGTAACTTACCTATTCACATGTAATATTTAAAATTCTTTACTAGTTACATACCTCTGTTGTACATGTGGTCATGTAATAGGGAGTGGAGGACTACTGAAAATAGAGTGAACATTATGACCCTAAAATTTTATTATAATCATTCAAATGATTTAGTTAATCTTTCATTTCAATAATGAAATTTAAAAAATTAAATTCAATGAACTTGCTAACATTTACCTAACTATCAAGGCTGAATGTCTCATTAAGGAGGGCATATTTCATCACCATTGGATCAACTGCAGATGTACCATAGACACCTACATCTTGACTATCCATGGGATCATAAACATAGAGTGACCCACTAGCCTAACAATAATGAGGTTGAACTCTACTACCCAAAGACTCACCTGGCTCACCCTATGCTAGAGGATTGGTATGTTGTATGAGGCTTTGGGTGAGGGAACTAATTGACTACAATATATCCACCTCAAACTCTCCTTCACAATGAAAGGGATAGTCACATACTCATACGTTGGTCTAGCGAGTGCTTGTCTCACTGGCCACTATGCATTGATATGTGCCCCCACTTTGTCCTATGTGGAGCCCCCACCTCTACCCTAGAATTCATGGATGTCAAAATAGTTTGAGATTTTATTGAGGACAAACTCATAGTAAAGTTTCCTCAAAAAATATTGTGGCACCTCATTGTTGTTGCATGGAAGATGGTCAAAAACCATCCACCACCTTCTCAAAAAAATGTTCTTTATCCCTTAGTGGTTGCACCAAGGGATAAAGAACAATTTGTTATCCCTTGGTGGTTGCACCAAGGGATAGGGAACCTCTTGCTTGAAGGATGTAAAGGTCAATTCGTTCTAGGGTTCATGAATAGTGCACACAAGTCAAAATTTGTATTTTTTTTAATCTTTAACTTGTTTATACGATATTTATTTGTATAAAATTATCTAAACTCTTGTCTCTTCTCGGAACAACTACTTATTTTCTTGCTAATTAAATCTACATGTGATATTATCGATTCAAGGGATTGAGTGAATGTAGTTCTATTTGAGGTTGTGTCTACAATATCTCTCTTCTTTTTTGTTATTTTTAATTTGTCCCATCAAATTTTCTTGAATTCCTAGAGCATGTTGAGAAATTTTTGGAGGTGTTTGTTGGGGTTGTTCTTCATGAGGGATTTTAGCATGAGGTGAATTAGTATTTTGAGGAGGAGAAGGAGGTACATAATGATTTCCTAAAAATTAAATAAATTCACATAAAAAAATGTTAAATTTTCCTTTTTAATACTAAAATCACACAAAAAATAACAACAAAGTACTCCTTTGACCTCTTCAATATTGTGGAGGCATTTTGATGAAGATTTAGTGAAGAAACATAGCGGTTTTTCCCTTCTGGGAATGCAAATGCATTTTTGAGGGTTTGTAGGCCACAAACCAAATTGGAAACAATAGGAAATAAATTAGATGAACTTTGATTTTTTGTTTAAATGAGGAAAAATGATTTCACATTATAAAATGAGCATGTTTTGTCCTTGTAGTGGCCGAGCTTGAAGCTCAATCACTCCAAGCCATAACACAAGTGCATTATAACACACTTACATTTTGGTTTTTTCAAAAAAAAAGAAGGGTTGGCCACTTTTTAGCTCTCAATATTTTTGCACCCACCCCTTGTGGGAAAGAAATGATTATTCAAATCCAAATTTACAAGTCTAATGGGAAGGTGACTAAACATTGGACTAAAGATATTTTGGTAAGAGGTACAAATTTTATCATAGATATGAAAAAATCAATGAAGAGATTGAGATACTAAAAGAAAAGATAGATGGTGAATGCACTACTACCAAGCATGAAGAGGCCATTTTGTTAAAAATTGACAATGAGCTTAAAGAAATGCTTAATATGGGATCAAAAAAATTGGTGGTTGAACAAGTCATGCTTAGTGATGAGGATAATAGGTGCCTCATGTAGAATAAAATCATCAAGTGGAAACTCACTTTCCTAAAACAAAATATGCTAGAGTAGAAAAAATTGCCTAAGGAATGCAAGATGAAAGCTAACATCTTGAAAGATCTTTTAGATATCGATGTTCATCTCCATAGGGAAGAAGATACTCAGGAAAGGGATGTGGAGGCTCTAAAGGATGAGTTCAATCAGTCAATATAAAAGCTTCTCAATAAGCAATATTTTGATATTAAAAGTATGAGGGAACAAAGTAGTGTTGATTTCACTCTATCCCAATTTGTTGGTCACACATCAACTCTCTCTAGTAAAGTGGACTTGGCATGTGGGAAAAAAGGCTTTGTGGAAGCTAAGGACCAAGAATGTGATCATCCCACAACATGGTGAGATGCTTCTAATCATCAAATTTTTCCACGTATACAAAACTAAAAGTGCCATACAAGTCACCCAATCATCTCAAGAAGGAAACACCAAAAATGTTCCACCTTGGCAATGAATTTTCTTCTTTTATTATTTATATTTTGTAAAGAAACTTTAAAAGTCAAAAAAAAAAATTGTGACTTTAAATCCTTTTTTAGATAGTTTTTAAAAAATTGTTACACTTGTGAAAATTATATATGCATGATATAATGTATTAAAAAATATCTCAGAATTTTTGGGGTAGAGATAGTGAAAAGATAATTAAACTTGACGGTTGTACATGTCTATGAGCCTATAGTTTTAAATCAATGTATGAATGAAATTCATTAAAATTTGTGTGTTGTAATTAATTTTGTTAATTGTTACATTTTTTGTATGTGTAGGGTGAAGCCACAATAGTGGTTTACAATTCAAGTGAGGAAGGAAAACTCACAAAAAATGACCCCAAGTAAAAAAATGTGTTTTTGGGGGTTTGTACGAACCTAATGGTTCGACCGAACCCATTAGGGGTTCATTCGAACTAGGGTTCATGCGAACCCCTTTAAATTTTGGCCACCAAAAAAATAAAAAAAAATGCATGGGGAAGTGGTTTGAGCGAACCCCTTTGAAGGGGTTCATTCAAACTAGGGTTCGACCAAACCCTAGTTCGAGTGAACCCATAGAGGTTTCCTCGAACCCCTAGGGGTTCATACGAACCCCCCTTATCCCTCATCTCCCCCCACTGAGACACAAAAACAACCTAAATTTTGGCACTTCGGAGCTCAGGTTGAGGATGAAAATGGAGGAATCTTCACAAACCCAATTGGAATCAAGTAGTCCTCAGAACGAGCTATCTAGTGCATATAATTTTAATATGTTTTAGTTTTATTATGTATTTGTTTTTTTAGTTTTATTAAACATAGGTTTTTCATAAAAATGAAGGTCTATGTTCTGCACATGTGGAAAAATAATAGATTATATAAAAAATTGAAAAATATGAGAGCACCAGATATTGAAGTCGTTGATCTAACAAAAAAATAATAATTGAATTTTGATATATACAAAAAAATTTATACATTATACGGTCGCGCTATGCCTAAATTGTAATTGGTTTGACTTTGAAATTGATTAAAGAAAAAATATTCAATAAAAAACTATCTAACCAAGTGGAAGCACTAGAAATCAGAGTTACGAATCTAAATTAGAAAGAATTTGAATTTTATCCTTCATGGTAAAAAAGTTATGCGTTATACGGTGTACGTCACTTTTTAAAAATGTTGTTTTTTGAAAAAAATAGTTTTCGTGGGAGATGGAAAAAGAAGTGCAATCTGATTCCAAAAATTTTGAAAAAAATATTTTTGGAATCTACAAACAAAATGTGACAAGACTCTAGTTTGCATCATCTTCAAATTCTTCATGGTTTAGCCACTATAGGTGCCCGAATGTGAAGATTTAGTTAAAAATAATAATTTCAGTGACTAGTTTGGCCAAAAATTGTAAACCACTATTGTGGGATCACCTTGTAATAATCAGTTTTGGCATTTGAACTTTTTGAGTTCTAGGTTATCAAATATAGTTAGTCTGTGTGGTAGATATCTTTCACAACTTGAAATCATATTTGATAAGGATTCATCAATAATATTTGTAATTATTTATTGATTGAAGCATTTTCCTTCTCTGGTTTTTGGTTAAAAGCATACCCCATTGAAGTTTAATTTTCTAGAAAAGTATAACAAGGGAGCTATGCATACCCCATAAAAGTTTAATTTTCTAGAAAAGTATAATGAGGCAGCTATACCTCACAAAAAATAAATTTAGAGGGAAATTATTTTACATAGAAATAATTTTCCCAACTATTGGTTGGTGATTTAAATTAAGATTGGGCAACAAAGTGAAAAATTTAAAATTTAAAACAGTGGATAATTTGTTAACCCACATTGCAAATAAGAATATAGTGAACACTATTATGTTGAATTGATAGAGTCACATTATAGTATATTGTTGACCTCTTAGAGAGTGAAACTTCCTAGAGCCATGTTCAATATAATACAATTCATTGATAACCCATTCTTTTATTAAAGCCCTCTATTTAAACTAATTGTATTGAAGATAACTACCAAATCCCATGCATGTGGGATAAGCTTACTCAGCTAAAAGAATAACTTACAATGCATATGCATCTAATGTTTTTCTTAATTCCACCTTAAGAAAAAATAATTATTTAGGGAGATATAGTTAAGATTGCAAGTCTTAGTAGAAAATGTGTCCCCTAGAAATTTTTGTAACCTTCTAAAGTAATTCATAATGTTTTTAATCCAAATAGAAATAAACCAAAGATGGATTTGGTGAATCAAAGATCATAAACAAAATACAAATATGATCAAATATGACAAGAAATGACAAATCTATAGATGCACAAGTGATCCAAAAGTGCAAATCAACCATTCCAAACTAACAATAAAATAATTCGAAAATAGTGATTAAAATGATCCATAAATACCCTTATATTTCACGTTTAATTTTCTAAAATAATATTAATTTACATTACCCACAAAACTATCAATTAACAAATGTAAATTAATTTATACATATACATATACATATATTGTATTAAATTAATGTAAAACAAAATTTAAAAAATGGTCATTTTCTTTGATAAATATACAAATCATGTCACATTTCCAAGTCATTTTACCTTTCATATAAAACTAAAATATCATTGTAAAGTTAATAAATTTCACAATCTTTAAATTTATTTTAACACATCTTAAAAAAGTCTTATGTATATTCTATACATAACTTTTTCTCATACATAAAATTGGTTTTAAAATAATTTAAATACATAAGAGATTATAATTACACAATAGCATTTCCTTCACTAAAATATAGATTCAATTTTAATATCATAAATAAAATTAGCTTCAAACTCTTTAATTTTTTACCTCTAATAAATAAAAAAAAAATTAATATAATTTAAATAGAGAAAAAGAAAAAGTAATTACATGACCTTCACTAATATGTATAGATTCCAATAGTTACATGGGGATTTGCGTCTTTGATTTTTTTCCAATATTCTCCACCTTCCTTTAACATATTCCACCAAGCATTCATTCCTCCGCTGTAATAAAATACCTCTAGTCTTCTCAGACGCTCCAAACCCTCCACTTTCTTCACTTTGGGACATTCTGATAGACGGAATTGCTGAAGGCGTGCCATCACTCCCTCCTCCAATTCTGGGAACTCCTCTAATTCCGGGAAGTTTGAAATTATAAAGAAACGGAGTTGCGGAAACCCTTCGGACTTTCCAAGCACCTCTGGCATTTCTCTGCACCTCTTGTCCCCTCTCAAATACAATTTCACTAGATTGGGCATTCTTTGCAGCTCCCCGTAATCACTGAATTCACAATTTACTAACTCTAATTCCCTCAGATTTTCCAAATCACATATCCAACGTGGCACTACAAACCCCTCTAGTCTAATCATTTCCAGATGTTTCATTGCTGTAATATTCTCCGTAAGTTGCGGGAGCTCCGTTTCTTCACCAACATTGACAAAATTCGAGATTAACAAACGACGCATCTTCACCAGCTTCGCAAAGATCCTCTCCAACTCCATCTTATGGTTAACTTCTAACCGTAGTTCCTGAAGCTGAGTCATATTGGCAAAATCGTCTAACATCATGAATTCGTCCTCTTCTATGGAGAGACGCAATTTTTCTGTTCGCAATGTTCTCAAAGAGGTCACCTTTGATATCCCCTTTGGCATGCGATCAATACAGAAGCCTTCTAAATGCTGAAGATCATTAAGTTCATTAATCCATACTGGTAATGAACTGCACAAGATTGGGAGAGCAAGAAACAAGAGACTTTTCAGATGTATCACACACCGGTACCTTCTTAATCTTTGTCCTCCTTATATCCAAGACTTTAAGAAGAATCATCTTTCCAAGAGACGCAGGCAATCTAGAGATTCCTGTGTTGCTCAAATCCAGAACGCGCAGTCCTCTCATGGTGGTAAACAAGTTTTTCGGAATGCTTGTAATATTCTTATTCTGAGACAGTGAGTGTGTGCGGAGATAAACAGGATTGCTATCTGAGATGACATAGTCGTCTAGATCTTTTTTGGACAATAAAATCCGACACCAGCCCGTGGCACCACTTGTATGTCTACAGACCTCCTCGACAGAAAAAGCACATTTATTTTCTCTGGATATATGTATGGCCAAATCATGCAATAAATCATGAATTTTACAATATTTTCTAAATTCAAAGAACATATGTCTTCTCTCACATACTTGAACCAGACACAGCTGGGCAAGTTGATCTAACCAATCCCAGGCCATATCCCACGGATCCTCTCCTGCTAGGACGAATTCTTTTTCCAGTGCTTCTCCTATCCACAGATTTATCAAATACTCAGGATCTATCTCCTCATCCTCGGGAAAGAAGGAAAGATATGCAAAACACCGTTTAAGGTGTTCAGGCAAAGAATAATAACTCAGTTTCAATATTTCCATGACAGGGCCAGGGTCACCAATGCGAGTATCTGCTCTTTCGAGCTGACGGCGCTTCGACTCCCATTTGCTGAGATCTTTCTTGGCCAGAGATGCTGCTATCGTTTTTATAGCAAGAGGTAAATTTCCACATTGCTTTACAATCTTCCAACCCTCCTCTTCCATGTGCGCTGGACCTCTATTTCCCTTACAATGCCAAAATGCGTGGACACAAAATAGCTTTCAACTGTCTTCATCTGACAAATTTTGCATCTCATAGATTCGAGCTCTTAAATCTAGAGCAACCTGCGTATTTCTTGTGCTAACCACAACTTTGCAATCTTTATCAACGGGCAGACCAAGTTGAACAAGCAGATGATTTGGAGTAAAAAGCGTCCACAGATCATCCAGCACAATAAAAGATCTTTTCCCTTGGAGATGTTTGCTAATCAATTCAGCCGCTCTCTGTTCAGTTACTTCCAAAATTTCACCTTTTAAACCTATGATGTAGAGAGCACCTCACTCTCTCTCAGCACTCTTCACTGTTCAGAGACCTGCAAGTTAGTTTCTAAGAAATAACCACTAACACCAAAAGAAGATGCAACTGCAACTGATAATCCAAACACAAAAAGACTCAAACCCAGAACATAGATCCATTTTACCAGTGATATGCCTGATAACATTGACAGTAAATAGCAATCTTCTTTCCTTTGTTCTCATCCTTTTTTTTTCCCCTTACCAATGAAACGTAGTCTCCACTTTATTTAACCCCAACCCCAAAAATAACCAAAAACCTTGCGCTTCTAGAAAGAAGGCAGAACAAGCCAAAAATAGAGTCAGACTGGAGCTGACCGTTACAAACCAAAAAGCATGAGCAGCAAATAAAAGAAAAGAGCAGACCGGTAGTGGAAGACCACAATTAATCAGCCGTTACATTATCTTCCCCGCCTTTGAAAGGTTCTGGACCTCCTGGTTCAGAAGTGTCTAATTTTGTAAACTTCATGAGATCTCCTTCATTGATCCAAGTGTTGTCGGAATCCGGTAAACCTACCCATTTTACCAGATATGTCTTATAATTCTTGACTCTTGTGGTAACAATCTTGGTGTCCACTATCTTTTCAATTTGCTCTCTCCTCTTCCGTGGCAATTTACTCGACAAGTCCCTCAGCAAATCTTCATCAGAAATTTGTTCAGGACCAGGGTAGAATGGGTAAAGATCAGCAACGTTGAAAACAGGACTAATATCCAAATCTTCAGGCAAATTTAATAAATAGGCATTGTCACTAATTTTCTTTAGTATTTTGCAAGGTCCCACTTTCCTGGGTTTTAATTTGTTATAAGTGCCTTGGGGAAACCTTTCTTTGCGCAGATACGCCATGACTTGCTCACCTTCCTCATATACTTTCTCCCTCCGATGCACATCAGCATTCCTTTTATATTGCTCATTGGTTAGTTGCAGCTTATGCTTCACTTGCTGCTGTATTTCTTGTATGTGTCTAGCAAAGTCCTCTGCATCTTGGCTAACCCATTTCTCATTAGGAAGATCAATAAGATCAACAACCCCCTTAGGATTGTTTCCCAAGACAACTTGGAAAGGAGACTTACCAGTGGACCTGTTGATGCTTGAATTAAAAGCAAACTCAGCTTGTGCCAAAGTCAAATCCCACTGCTTTGGATTCTCCCCAACTAGACACTGAAGCAAATTACCCAAACTCCTATTTACCACCTCAGTTTGCCCATCTGTTTGAGGATGATAGGCTGAACTATACTGCAGTTTACTATCAAGCTTCCTCCACAAAGTCCTCCAAAAGTGGCTCAAAAACTTTGTATCTTGATCACTAGTAATAGTTTGGGGTAGTCCATGCAAGTGAACAATTTCTTCGAAAAACAATTCAGCAACCTTACTTGCATCACTAGTCTTTTTGCAAGGAATGAAGTGGGCCATCTTTGAGAACCGGTCCACAACAACAAAAATAGAATCATTTCCACGTTGAGTATGAGGTAACCCCAACACAAAATCTATGGAGATGTCAATCCATGGTCCCTCAGGAATGGGTAAGGGTTTGTATAACCCTGTGTTTTGCTGTCCTCCTTTAGAAACTTGACAAATTCTGCATGTAGAAACAAATTTATTTATGTCCTTCCTTAACTGAGGCCAAAAAAATTTCTCACTCACTAGGCTATAAGTTTTGTCTCTTCCAAAGTGTCCCCCCAAGCCATTTGAGTGCATTTCACGAATCAATTTTTCCCTCTTGGATCCTAAGGGGATGCAAAGTTGGACTCCTCTAAATAAAAATCCACCTACCAATAAGTAACCTTCAGAAAATTTATCCCTTGTAACAGCAGGACTATTGAGGGCAACTATGACTTTGCTGAAATAAGGATCATTTACATATTCTCCCTTCATTTCCTCAAACCCAACAATCTCATTGGTCATTGAGACAAGTAAGTGACGTCTCCTACTTAAAGCATCAGCTACTACATTAGTTTTTCCACTCAAATGTTGAACCACAAATGTATAATTTTGCAAAAAGGAGACCCACTTGGCATGTTTATGCGATAATTTGGCTTGGGAGTTGATATATTTCAGTGCTTGATTGTCTGTCAACAAGATGAATTCTCTATGTAATAAGTAGTGCCTCCATTGTTTCAATGTTTGGACAATAGCATACAATTCTTTATCATAAGTACCATACCTCTTTTTAGCATCATTTAGCTTCTCACTGAAGTAGGCAATTGGTTTTCCCTCTTGACTTAGCACACCCCCGATGGCTACTGCTGAAGCATCACACTCAATGGTAAAAATCTTTTCAAAGTCTGGTAAGGCAAGGATAGGGGCTTCAGTCACCTTCTTTTTAAGCTGTTCAAAACTTCTCTCAGCTGCTTGAGTCCAAGAAAAAGACTTTCCTTTAGTACAATCAGTCAAGGGAGCACATATTCCACTAAAATTTCTAATAAACCTCTTATAAAAGTTTACCAATCCATGAAAACTCCTTATTTCTGTAATACTTTGAGGGATAGGCCATTCAAGTATAGCCTTAATCTTTTCAGGGTCCATGCTTACTCTTTCTGCTGAAATCACATTTCCAAGGAAAACCAACTTATCTTTGCAAAACTCACTCTTCTCAAGATTGATAAACAACCTCTCTCTTCTAAGCGTGTCAAAAACAATTTGAAGATGTTCCAAATGTTCTTCCAAGCTCTTGCTGAAAATCAGAATATCATCAAAATAGATTATGATAAATTTTCCAATATAGGATCTAAATACCTGGTTCATGGTGCGCATGAAGGTGGCAGGGGCATTAGACATCCCAAAAGGCATCACTAACCATTCATATAAACCATCCTTGACCTTGAAGGCTGTCTTCCATTCATCCCCTTCTCGAATTCGAATTTGATGATAACCACTCCTCAAATCAACCTTGGAGAAGATTTTAGCACCTGCCAAACAGTCTAATATGTCATCCATTCTAGGAAGGGGGTACCTATACTTTACCGTGATCTTGTTGATGGCTCTAGAGTCCACGCACAATCTCCATCTGCCTCCCTTTTTAGGTGATAGTAAAGCTGGTGTGGCACAAGGGCTCATGCTCTCTCTTATGAACCCTTTTTCTAACAATTCACAAATCTGCCTTCTCATTTCCTCATTTTCTTTTGGAGACAGTCGATATGCAGCTTGGTTAGGTAGCTTGGATCCTAGTACTAAGTCAATATGGTGAGTAATACCTCGTGAAGGAGGTAAACCAGTAGGCAGCTCTGTTGGAGTTATATCAGAATATTCTTTCAACAATTTTTGCATCTCTGGAGGAGGTTGGACTCTACTAGGCTCCTTTGCTTCCTTTGGGCATAACAAATAACAAGTTGATCCCTTGCTCTCATTGAAAAATTTCTTATAGCTTGTTGAAACAAGAGACAATGCTGATATTTCAAATGCATCATCTTCTTTCCATGGTTTTAAGAGTGTTTTCTTTCCTTCATGTTGAACCTCATAAATATTCTCTCTACCCCGATGAATTACATTTCTGTCATACTACCAAGGTCTGCCCAACAATAAATGGCATGCATCCATTGGCACAACATCACAATGCACTTCATCCACATAAGAGCCAATCTTGAATGCCACAAGACAAGATCTATCCACCAACACACTATGATCCTTCTTTAGCCAAGAAATTTTGTAGGGATTAGATTTTGGAACACAAGGAAGTTGCAATTTGTCAACCATCTCCCTACTCACCAAATTATCAGTAGATCCCCCATCTATGATCACCTTACATACCTTGTCCTTACATTTGCATTTGGTTCGGAAGACACTTTTCCTTCTCCAATCAGCTTCAGGAGTTTCTTTTTCCCCAGATATCAAAGTTCTCCTCAACATTAGGTTCTCTCCCGACTCTGCTTCGACTTCTTCAACCCAACACTTTTTTTCTTCTTAGGCCACCATCACCCTTTTGGGGTTTTGAGGGCAATCTACAGCCTTGTGGGCTTCATCACAAATAAAACACTTTAAAGGCTTCCACTCACCAGAAGACGAACGTCCATGTCCTCTACCCCTAAAGCTTCCCCTTCCTCTAAAACTTGGATTCACACTCTCATCTGGTTCTTCTTCTTTATTAGACTTGGAGGAACTCCCTCTTCCTCTGTTTTGGTAATTATCACTTCTCTTACTCATAAATTTACCCTTTCGGCTTAGCTTCTCCTCTGCCCTTAATGCATATTCATAAGCTTCATCCAATGTAGGCACTTTCAACAATGCAAGCTCATCTTGAAGTTGAAATTTGAGTCCATTCACATACCGAGCTGCTACTTGCTCTTCACTCTCCTGTATATGTGTTCGAATTTGAAGTCTCATGAACTGTTCAGTATAAGCATGTACTGACTGATCTTTTTGTAAGTAGGAGGTATTTTTCCACAGTGTGTCAAATTATGATATTGCTATCAGGATTCAACCGTGTAGTTTCGAGTCAAACTCATTGACCCATGTTTCATGAGTAGTGGTTCAACAAGAACCCATCTCTCATGATATCGAATGGTCCACCTAGATGCAATGAGTGCTAAGTGGACCATTCGATATCATGAGAGATGGGTTCTTGTTGAACCACTACTCATGAAACATGGGTCAATGAGTTTGACTCGAACTACACGGTTGAATCCTGATAGCAATATCATGATCTTTTTGTTTCAAATTTTGGAATTCTTTAAACAATTTTTGCTAGTAATAAGAGGGCAAGAATCGAGCTCTCAAATGTTTAAGCATCTTAGGCCAAAGCCTAATTTTATCTTTTCCTTGTCTTCTCCTTGAAATCTGCACATTCTCCCACCACAAGGCTGCATGCGACTTCAACTTGGATGCAACAATTTTCACTCTTTTTGGATCATCTTCATCAATGTCCTCCATGTCAAAATACTTCTCCAACTCTTGAACCCAATCTAAAAATACATCTGAATTGAGCTCTTCTTTAAAATCAGAAATGTCAACCTTTACCTTGGAACTTTGGCTTTTTAAGGCTTCAATAAGCCTCTCCATAGGGTCTACTGCATTGGCAACATTTCTACGATGGCCTGCATTCCTTCTGCCTCTTCCTCCCCAATTCACACGTACGCCCCTCTGGGCCATAGCTGATTGCTCTGATACCAAACTGATGTAGAGAGCACCTCACTCTCTCTCAGCACTCTTCACCGTTCAGAGACCTGCAAGTTAGTTTCTAAGAAATAACCACTAACACCAAAAGAAGATGCAACTGCAACTGATAATCCAAACACAAAAAGACTCAAACCCAGAACACAGATCCATTTTACCAGTGATATGCTTGATAACATTGAGAGTAAATAGCAATCTTCTTTCCTTTGTTCTCATCCTTTTTTTTTTCCCCTTACCAATGAAACGTAGTCTCCACTTTATTTAACCCCAACCCCAAAAATAACAAAAAACCCTGCGCTTCCAAAAAGAAGGCAGAACAAGCCAAAAATAGAGTCAGACTGGAGCTGACTATTACAAACCAAAAAGCACGAGCAGCAAATAAAAGAAAAGAGCAGACCGGTAGTGGAAGACCACAATTAATCAGCTGTTACATTAACCTATGTGGGAGGCTATATCATTTTGCAATTTCTTGACAGAATAAGATTTAGAAATAGAGAGCCAAATACAATGATCATACTTGGATTCCACCTTTTTGTAGACATATTGAAGAAGAAATGTCTTCCCTGAGCCGCCCATAACAACGACGGCTATAACTTGAACTGTTGGGTCTTCCAGCAAGCCTACCATGTATTCAACTTTGGAATCTATGCCCACTGGATGTAAATCGTTGGAAATAAGACTAGATCTGTTCACCTGTGTTGATGTACTTGTTGACGCTGTTGCGTCTCCATGAAGACCTTTCTGATGTTTTCCAACTTCCCCATGTCTTGGGAAGCCCTCAAATATCTTCCCAACCTCTTGTTGCACAGCCAAGGTGATCGTTTCACACAGCCTTTCGATATTACTGACAATTTTAAGGGAAAAGAGAATTCAAAAGCGTTTCAAATCAATATGGAGAGGGTAAAAAGGAATAATCAAATCACTTAATCATAATGAATTGAAACCAAACAACCGAAACAAAATAAGAAAAACTCAATGGAAAAAATAACCTAAGCCTTACTCATTAGATGTGCTGAATTCATAGCCAGAGACGAGTGAAGAAGAGTGGAGGGCTTCTTCCCATTGTTGAATCCTCTCCTTGCTGAATCTCTTCTTTTTTTTATGTTGAGCGAATGCAGGTGCATAAATTCCTTTGTCAGGGTAGCGAAGGTCAGAAGGCTTCACATCACAAAATACAGGAATAAATAGAGCCTTGGTTTTCAGCATGTGAACCAGCTCATCTAGACACCAAGGGGACTCTGCATATCGTGGTGAGAAGATGGCGATCTGCACTCTAGAAGAGTTTATTGCGTCTTCTATGGCAGAGGTAATTAATTGTCCCAGTTGTAATTTTTGATCATCAAGAAATGTCCAACATTCCTTTTCCTCCAGTGAATCGTAAAGTGCAAAAGCCACAGTTTCTTTCACATCAGGGCCTCGGTGGTTAATGAATGCATCGTATATTTTTTCAGAGGAAGAAGACCCAGTTAACATTTCCCTTTCAAATGCACTGAAAGATCGTTTGTGAGATGAGGAGGAAGACGCCATGAACTCAAAGTGCCAAAGAGGGATGGAAAATGTAACTCAGAGCGATCTGGACTTTGATAAAAGTAGAGAAAATGTAAATTAATTTTCACCCTTGGATAAAATACAATCCAATGAACAATTAATATCCCTATCCAAATAAGACTAATAATACAATAATAATATAATATAGTATGAATAATAATATAATATAATATAGTACATTATAAGAATTGTATTATAATATAATTTTTCTTTATATTATATTATCTAATATATTACAATTTTTATCTCATAATTCAAATATATTATAATAATTAGTAAATATATTATAATATAATTAAATTTTATAAAAAAAAAATTAGTTTAAATAATATAATACTATTGTTGAAAAACAAATAGGGTAAGGGTTAGGGTTCAATCAGGGTTGCAATTGTTATTTGGGTTTAATTAAGGTTAGGGTTTAATTGTTGTTCAATTAGGGTTAGGCTTATAGAATAAAGTTTCAGGGTTAGGGTTAGAGTAGAGTGGGGTTAGGGTTGGTGTTAAAATGTTCAACTAGGGTGATAGTTAGGGTTATGATTATGGTTAGGATTAGGGTTACAATTTAATCAAGGTTAGAGTTATGGTTTAAATAGGGTTAAGGTTTAATTTTGGTTAGGACTATATTAAGATTCAATAATTCTAACTACAACCCTAACTCTAAATCTATCTCTACCCATAACCCTAACCTTAATTATATAACTCAAACCCTAACCTAACCCTAATCCTAATAGTAACACTAACCCCAATCCTAATCCAAAATTTATCTCTACCCATAACCCTAATCCTAATGCTACCATAACCCTAACCTAATGCCAATCCCAACTCTAATCCTCATTATATTATAATAGTAGTGAACCCATCAATTTTTGTTAAATAAAGTCTTAAAAATATTATTAAAGTCAAATAATATTATACATGATAATAATAATGTATATTATATTTAAATAATTATTTTATTAATTATTATTATTATCATATTGTTATAATATGACAATATGATAATATTATAAAACTAATAATAATAAAAAATAAATATTTCATATAAATTATATATAATAATTAAGAGAATAGTTATTTAAATAATATACATAATTATCATATATAATATTATTTAAATTTAAAAATATGTTTTTTTATAATTTTAATATAAAAAACAATTATAAAAAATTTCTTTATATTATAATATCTAATATATTACAATTTTTATATCATAATTCAAATATATTATAATAATGTTAGTAAATATATTATATATAATGAAATTTTATAAAAAATATTTAGTTTAAATAATATAATAATATTGTTGAAATATATTATATTATTATATTAGAAAACTATATATAATTTAATTAAATATTTTTAATAATTATTTAAATATAATATATTTTAATATTTATTAAAACATTAAATATCATAAAGATAAAAGTTCAAATTATTAAAAATTTCATAAAGTTAGTAAAATTCTATAAAGTGAAGAGAAAATGCATTTAACCCTGTCTTATCAAACAGTACTAGATCTGACGAATAACGGAAATGGTACGATGCATAAGTTTCGCAAGTGGGATGCACCGCTGCATTTAATCCATGCCCGGGTGCACGGGCTGGATAGACAAAGGCCCCCTTGAAAATGCACCGGGGCATGGATGCATGCCGCATGCCATCACTTGCACCTCGTATCATTTCCGTTATTCGTCAGATCTAAGTACTGTTTGATAAGACAGGGTGAAATGCATTTACTCTTCACTTTATAGAAATTTACTAACTTTATGGAATTTTTAATAATTTGAACTTTTATGTTTATGATATTTAATGTTTTAATAAATATTAAAATATATTATATTCAAATAATTATTAAAAATATTTAATTAAATTATATATAGTTTTCTAATATAATAATATAATATTTTTCAACAATATTATTATATTATTTAAACTAAATATTTTTTATAAAATTTCATTATATATAATATATTTACTAACATTATTATAATATATTTGAATTACGATATAAAAATTGTAATATATTAGATATTATAATATAAAGAAATTTTTTATAATTGTTTTTTATATTAAAATTATAAAAAAACATATTTTTAAATTTAAATAATATTATATATGATAATTATGTATATTATTTAAATAACTATTCTCTTAATTATTATATATAATTTATATGAAATATTTAGTTGTTTATTATTATTAGTTTTATAATATTATCATATTGTCATATTATAACAATATGATAATAATAATAATTAATAAAATAATTATTTAAATATAATATACATTATTATTATCATGTATAATATTATTTGACTTTAATAATATTTTTAAGACTTTATTTAACAAAAATTGATGGGTTCACTACTATTATAATATAATTATTATTATAATTATATTTAACATATAATTATATAAAATAATAATAAAAATATATTATAATAATATAATACAATAATAATAATTATATAATAAAAATAATAATATTAATATAATATGATAATAGAGCCACCCAAATATCAATAAATCAATTGAAAATGAACCATAATTTAAAATGGAAACTTCTAAAAAGTAAATTAATTTTCACCCTTAGATAAAATACAACCCAACAAACAATTAATATCCCTATCCAAATAAGACTAATAATCTAAAAGATTTAACATAAACTTCTAAAAAGTAAATTAATTTTCACCCTTGGATAAAATACAATCCAATGAACAATTAATATCCCTATCCAAATAAGACTAATAATACAATAATAATATAATATAGTATGAATAATAATATAATATAATATAGTACATTATAAGAATTGTATTATAATATAATTTTTCTTTATATTATATTATCTAATATATTACAATTTTTATCTCATAATTCAAATATATTATAATAATTAGTAAATATATTATAATATAATTAAATTTTATTAAAAAAAAAATTAGTTTAAATAATATAATACTATTGTTGAAAAACAATTAGGGTAAGGGTTAGGGTTCAATCAGGGTTGCAATTGTTATTTGGGTTTAATTAAGGTTAGGGTTTAATTGTTGTTCAATTAGGGTTAGGCTTATAGAATAAAGTTTCAGGGTTAGGGTTAGAGTAGAGTGGGGTTAGGGTTGGTGTTAAAATGTTCAACTAGGGTGATAGTTAGGGTTATGATTATGGTTAGGATTAGGGTTACAATTTAATCAAGGTTAGAGTTATGGTTTAAATAGGGTTAAGGTTTAATTTTGGTTAGGACTATATTAAGATTCAATAATTCTAACTACAACCCTAACTCTAAATCTATCTCTACCCATAACCCTAACCTTAATTATATAACTCAAACCCTAACCTAACCCTAATCCTAATAGTAACACTAACCCCAATCCTAATCCAAAATTTATCTCTACCCATAACCCTAATCCTAATGCTACCATAACCCTAACCTAATGCCAATCCCAACTCTAATCCTCATTATATTATAATAGTAGTGAACCCATCAATTTTTGTTAAATAAAGTCTTAAAAATATTATTAAAGTCAAATAATATTATACATGATAATAATAATGTATATTATATTTAAATAATTATTTTATTAATTATTATTATTATCATATTGTTATAATATGACAATATGATAATATTATAAAACTAATAATAATAAAAAATAAATATTTCATATAAATTATATATAATAATTAAGAGAATAGTTATTTAAATAATATACATAATTATCATATATAATATTATTTAAATTTAAAAATATGTTTTTTTATAATTTTAATATAAAAAACAATTATAAAAAATTTCTTTATATTATAATATCTAATATATTACAATTTTTATATCATAATTCAAATATATTATAATAATGTTAGTAAATATATTATATATAATGAAATTTTATAAAAAATATTTAGTTTAAATAATATAATAATATTGTTGAAATATATTATATTATTATATTAGAAAACTATATATAATTTAATTAAATATTTTTAATAATTATTTAAATATAATATATTTTAATATTTATTAAAACATTAAATATCATAAAGATAAAAGTTCAAATTATTAAAAATTTCATAAAGTTAGTAAAATTCTATAAAGTGAAGAGAAAATGCATTTAACCCTGTCTTATCAAACAGTACTAGATCTGACGAATAACGGAAATGGTACGATGCATAAGTTTCGGTGCAAGTGATGGCATGCGGCATGCATCCATGCCCTGCATTTTCGGCAATGTCTATGCCGGTGACAATTTGCACCGATGGGCATCATGGGCATCCGATGCCTGCACCCGTGCAAGCCACTGCTAACGGTTTGTACCTGTACCTGCTGTTGTCTGGCGTTGACTCCAACTCTTCCGTCCTGCTGCGGCTGTCCAACTCTTTCGTCCTACTGCAGCTGTCACCATCACCTGCACAAAATGCACCCCTGCCCGTATTTGTCAGACTGACAGTGCGTTCATTGCAGCTTACTTTTTTATGTTTAGTTAATATAAATTAAATATATGTAGTTTATTTTTATTTTTTCTAAATGATTTTAATATATTTTTATTACTAAATATTTATTGATTTTTTATTTATATGAATTTTTACTATTTTTAAAATATTTTTTCTTAAAAAATTTAATATATATATATATATATATATTTTATTAACATAAATTATCACTAAAATTAAATATATGTAATTTTTTTATTTAAAAAAATTGATTTTAATATATTTTAATTACAAAATATTTATTGGTTTTTTTATTTATATGAATTTTTATTAATTTTTTTTTTAAATCATAAATTTAATAATATTTTTTATAAATTCTTTATTTTTAAGTTAATATAAATTATAACTAAAATTGGATATTTTTGGATGTAATATCAATTTTTATTTTACAATTTATAAATTAGTTTTTAATTGAATTGTGTAATTTCAAAGGGTTGATGATGAATAGAATGTTATGAGAGAAAATATTGATATTCATGAATTGTAAAATAAAAATCAATAAATACTTTAAATTATTCTAATTATCAAATTTTTACCTTTATATATTTTTCAATCTAGATTTAAATAAATGTTCTTGGCATAATGTAACTTTTGTATGTTAATTATTTGTTAATATAATTATAGTTTTATAGGATGAATCTAAGTTTAAAACCCATCAATTTTATCTCTTTGGGTCAACCCAAAAGTATGATGCACAATGGCTATTGTCTAACTCATCTGAAGAGATTAAAGACATATTTTAAAGTTAGATGAAAAGGATTGACAAAATTTGTCATTATATTTCTAAACTCATACATAACTTTAATGTAAAAGATGATAAAATATTAGAAATGTACTTAATGTAGTTATACTTTATACTAACTAAAAAATAAAGAAACTTTAAAAATGTTACTAAGAAAAACATTTAAAAAAATAATAAAAATTCATATAAATAAAAAATCAATAAATATTTTTAATAAATATATATTAAAATCAAGTTTTCTTTTAAAAAATAAACTACATATATTTAATTCTAATTCTAATTTATATTAACTAAAAAATAAAGAAGATATAAAAATATTATTAAATTTTTGAAAAATAATAGTTAAAAAAAATAATAAAAATTCATATAAATTAAAAAAAATCAATAAATATTTTATAATAAAAATATATTAAAATCAAGTTTTCTTAAAAAAAATATATATATTTAATTTAGTTATAATTTATGTTAACTAAATCATAAATTTGGCGCGTCCCGCGTTAATATCCAACTTGCAATTTTCGGTTTCTACCAACGGACTTGGATGCGATGGATATGGTGGGTACGGGCTAATAACAAACTGTTAGTGGCAGGTCTGTCATGCATGGCAGGACATCGGATGCCCATCGACCCATCGATGCAAATTGTGGCCTCCATAGCCAGTGCCGGTGACAATTTGCACCGATGGGCATCGATGACCATCCCATGGCCTGCCATCCCTGACATACCTGCTGCTAGTAACTCCCAATGATTAGTCTGTATGCCACCCACCAGTCTGCGGCGTCTGCTATCTGTAGCATCCAAGTACCGTTGTCAACTTGTCAAATGTGACCAGCCGTGACCATCGTGCCTGCTGAAAAGGCATGCTCGAAACAATTATGTCAAGTCAGCAATGATGGCGATTGGATACCACCGGCCCAGCTTTGTAAACGTGGAAAGCTAACTACTTAGTATCATATTGTGTAAATTCTAAATATATTTTTGAGTGAGCATGTGTTTTTCTGAAAAAATATTTAGCTTGCGTTGCAACTCGATTGACATACAAGCACTGAATATTCTTTTTATTATTGTTATTTGTTAAATAATATTGTAGATGAAAATAAACGACCTTTACAAATATATTTAAAGGTGCATAAATTAAATAGTTTTTTCAAAGTTAAGTAATTTTTATAGATAAAATTAAAGTTGAACAAATGACATATAGGGGGCTTGTTGAATAGTAATTTTATTAAAGGTGCATAAATTAAATACGTTTTTCAAAGTTAGTAATTTTATAGATAAAATTAAAGTTGAACAAATGACATATAGGGGGCTTGTTGAATATAATTGAATATAATAAATTGATAGATATTTTTTTAAAAATATTATAGAAAGTTTTCAAAACATATGATATTGGTTATAATATTTTTTTATCATTCAAATGTTTAAATAGATAGTGAATTTATATGTACATGTCAAATCTATTTGTCAAGTGGTTAATCAAAGTTTGGATGTCACTGACCTACAAGATGTTTGTTTAGTTGATATATTCTTCATTGTGTATATTTTTTCAAAAAAAAAATCTTTTTATTCAACAAAGCAATTTAGATTACAAGAATGGAGCTACAAAAGTAGCTATAATAAATAGAGATACAACAAAATAAATTAAATGACATGAGCCATCATTAAATGACCTAAGACACTAATATTTAATAAAACCTAAAAATATAAAATCTTATCTAAATGACTTGAATATTCCTAGGACCTAAGTAGACTTGACATGTAAATAGGACTCCACTAGTTAAATAGTTAGGAAAATTACACCAATATGTATCCATGGGGTGTGGAGCACCATCTCTTTGTTAAAAGAATATAATTTCCTCAAGGATTAATGGAAAAGATGCAACCAATTTTGAAAACATGTGAAGATATTTTATATAGGAAGTCATAGACCAAGGACAAGTGTTGATTACAAGCCATGACTAAATTTTACAATGAAAGAAAGATAAGAGAGTGGGTTCCAAAATAACATAATAGTACCTAAAAGCAATAATACATACTACAAATCCAAGCAATAATAAATTGATGAAGTAAAAAATATAAACCATGAATGGTTTGGGGAAACTACTTGCAAACACATGAGACATGCATTAATTTCTTGGGTTCAAATTCCAATGCCTCTCTTTGGTCTTGGTCTTCCTAACTATTTTTAGCATGTTCCTTAAATACCTCTTGCATTTTCATACCTTGTCATATATGACCACCCAAACTTAGGTGCCCCAATTGTTCTCATTCAAAATTCAAAATGATGCTCCATGACAAGTGTAACAACCTATATCATAATGCTAATCAAGATTCCAATGTAAACTCCCTCTTATATTCTCTTACACACAATAAAATTTGTTATATGTAACTATCTTCATCATGAATTGACACACAACATAAATTGTTGACACATGGCCAAACTATGCCACCTAAAAGTGGCGAGGCAAAAAAATCACTTAAAAAAATAGGATCCTCAACATAGGACTTAAACTCTCCCACAAGAATAAAATTCACTTAAACTCTCCCACAAGAATAAAATTCACTAGAATATGAAATAGCAAGTGCATGGAAAATATATTAAAATGAGCATTAGGAATGTAAAGTTGAGACACCTTTTCCTATCACTAATGGATCTCTTACTATCAATATCACTAGCTTCTTTACCAATGCCTCATTTTTTTTACTATCTTTTACTATTCTTGAACATATGTTCATATCCAACATTTTTTTTCCATTTGGAAAATATAATAAATCTCCCATGTGTTACTTTTTTTTATTAATGTTGTCATTTCTTCATCAATAGCTGCTTTCCAAGAATCTACATCATTTATACCAATAGCTTCCTTTACAAACCTAGGCTTATGAGTGTTAGTGTATAAAGAAATTTCACAAATTTATCCAAGTAATAATGTGTTATCTCAATGGATTAAAGTCATCATATAAAATAATTGAATGTTTGGTTTGGATCATTGATGCCATTGTTAAGAAACCATGTTAATGTAAAAATTATGTTGTGGGAACAAATCATGTAGTTTAAATCATGCCAACATATAATGCAAAATCTAAACATCATCCCAAATCAGAACATTGTCCCATATGATCTTATTTGTAAATTGATTTTGTGGTAAAAGCATTTTTTAGAGAAATGATCTTATTTGTAAATTCATTGGGGTTTGATTGAATTTTAGGATGATAATATTCCCATGTTTGTTTATATATTCTTGACTTTATGGCAGAGGATTTAATTTTTAAATACATATTTGAACAACATAGAGGTCCACTAACCATCTTAATATTATTCAGAATGGGTGGGCGGAATAAATGGGAATCACTCATTTGTCTAAATGTGCAAGACATTCCCAACCAAGAAAATCATTTCTCAAGTGCTGACCTTGAATGGACACCTACTAGAGGTGACAATAGTGAGATAGACATATGTGCTACAATCCATCTTGAAAGAATCCCTCACTTTGTCAAAGGAGAAGGTTTATTAGATAGTACAGAGACAACATTTGTACACAAATTGAATAGAAAGACCAACTTGATACAACCTAATGACTAGGCAATGAAGATGTACTCAAGGTTTTTCTTAGATTTAATATAATAATGAAGCATGTAAAAACTTATATTTTCTATTTGTTATATCAATTTATATATATATATATATTGTACATGTGAAAACAATTATTGGTGTGCTTTGGCCCTGAGGACAACATAAATAGCTCTGAAAACAACTCTAAAAATAACTCTAAAAATAACTCTAAAAACAAGAAAAGGAAATGAAGGTTTATCCAAAAAAGGGGTTGTCGAACCCACTTTCTTGTTAGGGTTATGCATGGTAGACTAGATGTTACAGTTATTATATATAATGATTTCAGTCATTGTGATGCTAAAGGTGAATTTTTCCATGGACAAGATGACCCTTCTAGTGATCCAAGGAGTAGTGTTGAACCAAGGTTGTCAAATGAATGCAAATTGTATATTGAATCCTTATTGCTAATGGGGGTGGGAATTGATACAATATGTGAACAACACTATTTAGACCTTGGTTTGACTCAATTGATGAATAGAAGGGACACATATTTGTTGAGGAAAGATGTTTTGAATGCATGGAATAGAGTACACTCACTTCGATCCCAAAAGAATGAAGATGATGCAAAAAGTGTAAGCATATGGCATATAGAGGAGGAAGACAACTTCTATTATGTGGAAAATATTCCATTTATGATAGGGCATCCAAACACCATGGATGCAAGAAATGATGGTGAAACATTCACATAATGCAATTATTGCTATGGATTTCACATTCTAAATGAATAAATATGGTGTAAGTAAAAAAAAATTAATTGTATTTATGGATCTTAATGAAATCATTAATTTATTCTACTAAAAATATAATAATTTATGGTTTATTCATATGTAGTACATCAGTTATATACCTTGCTTGTATTCGATGAACAAGAGGTTGGTATACCTACTGCATGGGCCACATCCTCAAGAAACAAAGTCGAGGATATAAATGAATGGTTGAAAAAAGTTTATAAAAGAGGGAAACAATGTAAAAAAGACCGGAATGTCAATGCATTTATGACAGATGATGCTAGTGTCGAGATTGAAGCAATCATGTTTTTATTGGTTTTAATATTTTATTTAAACTGAAGTTAACTCATTGTAATTGCTTAATATTTAGTCTATAAAAAGTTGAGCATTACACTTGTCCTTGTAACTTGTAGATTATCCTTTGTTTTCCAGGTAATTTTATGTATTTGGCATGTATGTAGGGCATGGTTGAAGAATGTATACAGGTAAGTCAAGCTTTTATTAAAATACATGGAATAGCTAAACATTACATGTTCGAATTTCATAGCTTGATATTATGTTTTATAATCCAGGTATGTCAGTAATAAGGATGTTGGGACTAATTATATGTTCTGGCGAGTTTTGGTAAGGAGCCAAAAAAACTATTACAGTTTTTCCTAAAAACTCAACACTAAGTTTTTGGTTTGATTACTCACTAGAGTTTATTACAATGAGCCCAAGAGGGAAAATCTACTCTTGGTTATTGTACAAATGTGAAGAAAATGGGAAATGAGGCACTAGAGGTTGTTATATCAGCGAGAAAGTAGTGCAACATAATGATAGATAAGCTAAATAGGTGTGGGAGGCCAATCTATTGCTTGTGTTTGGCCACTTAATTTTCAGTATTTATTTTGCATAAAATTAATAAATATAGACACCAACCCTCCCAAAATTTAAGCCCTAAATATATCAAAGAAGAACCCTTGCTCCCTATTTTTTTGAAAAAAAATATTTCTTAAAAAAAAATAGCCACCTCGACCCCCTGCTAAAAAAAAATCTAAAACATTTCCCCCAATTCTGAAATATTCCAACTTTTGTTCCCAATATTCTCTAAGGAGTAATAATTTAAAAATATTAGAAAAAATAGCCTTGAAGATCCAGAATTAACTCTAGTTCTGATATTGCATGGAAAGTGCATTTTTACTTTTTATGCCTACTATTATGTAAATTCCTCTGAAATTTTAGGCCTACTTTTTGTTGATGTTGTAAATTATAAATTAAAATAAATAAATAGGAAATTTTCCATAAAAATCCAAAAGATCTATAAGATTCACTTTTTAACATTAGTTTTTGTCAGTGGGTGTAAAAGTGTAGCTCAAAGTAGGCAATGTTTTATTTGGAAACAATGGTTTGGTATTTAGCTTGACTATTATATACAATCCTATCAATGATTCTAAGCATGTTTTACCAACTTAAATTTTTTTAGTCATATATTGTCAATTCAATCTTTTGAAAAAAAAATCAAATCGGTAGGAAGTAGGAAAAAAGAAGAAGATAAATCTATTCATAAAATACTAAAAATTCCCATTTACTTTAGCTAACTTTGGAACATGAATGAAATTTAGTGAAAGCCATCTGCATAAGCATGCTAAAATAGAATGCACTCAAAAAGAAGAATAGATTTGAACCAAAACCAAGCAAGGGACTACTTTCTCTTTTATAAAAAGCATGTTTGGTAAACTCTTATCAACTTCATTTGTCAATATAATAAAATAATATCATTCTTTTCAACCAAAACCTTATCACTTAATTATTCTTAATCATAAGCAAGCGTTGAATGCCCTTTCAAGGCCCCCCTCTCCACCACTTTTATATATTATTCTCCATTTTTTTTATTGAAGAAGGTATAAGGTAGAGATTGCCACATAACTTAGATGCCGGGGTAAGTAGAAACATTAAGAATGGAACAAGATATATCCAAAAATGAGAAAGAGAAAAGATACCTAATTGAAGAATAACTCCTATTTGAGGATGTTTGTGGAAGGTTTGTTGAGTTACTCTTCTTTATTAATATATTTATCTATTGACTTGTGTATATTTTTAACTATTTAGTATTGGGTTTGTCTTTTTTTAAGGTAGATTAGATGAAGTTTTTATTGGGGTTTCGGTTTATATAATATTATCATAATTTGTATGTAGAATTATAAATATAAATATGTTATTTTAAAAGAATAGACATATTAAAAGGTATTAATATATGAATATTTTACATAACAAATAAAAAATAACATTTGATAAATCATTTTCATATAATTCTTTATTTTTTAATATTTGTTGTTGCATTTTTATAGTCTATCACATATTTTTCTCTCCATGTCAACATTATGGGATCACCACCCAATTGAACATTGTTTTAAACTTCAACTAAAAGTTGTGATAAATGTAGACCAAAATGGATGTCTTTTTTATGACAAGTATAGTGAATAAATTGACATCTAGAAATTTTTTTTAAAAAAAAAATTCTCAAGTTCTACATAGCCATTATGGTGGGTGTATCATAGACTAACCAAAAATTTACTAGTATCAAAGCAATATGCCCTCAAGATTTCTACTTTTTAATGAAGAGCCTTTATGTCTTCATTCCTAATGACATAGTTGCAAATGGACTTATTTTTATGGAGCTAATTAATAAATTATATATCAACAAATGGAATACATTTCTATAAATTTGGAATCATTTTTCCATCATGTTATTCATTCCTATTTATACATTCTATTACACTTGGCTCCATGTTATCAATGTCCACACATATTATTGCATATCTAACATTTATTATCCCCTTTATTGTCACCCATATCTACAAATTCATTCTCTACCTAGATACTATTACTTCCATGTCCTAAACCAATCACATACATACAAGATTGATCCTACACCTATGGATTTGACCCCTAAATTTTTAAAATTTAAATTCAAAATTTGGTTGAATCCTTACTATTTCTTTCTCACATTGATCCAACTTGGTTCAAATTTGGAGTGATTTAATACTATATACTTATATTCCAAGGAATTCGATTATATTTATTTAATCATCCTCTCATATCCAATAAACATTCACAAAATCCTATGAAATGGATAAAAGAATCATTTGAGGAATACTTTAACTAGAGCATGAAAAAAAACTAATCTACATTATCATTCTAGAACATGTACATGTCTAAATATTATTGTTCTTAGGAATTTCCATGAGTGTAAAGAATGGTATTTCTAGGAGGTTGACCTATTGGTTTTTTCCTTGCTTACTGTGGTTATACCTTTCATTGGATAAACCCTTTTCATTTCAATATACCTTGTAGCTCAATTAGTTTAAAGCACACATCACTTAATCTAGCTTATCTTTTAACACATGGGCTTTGCTTCTCTATCATTTGTCCAGAGGAAAAATCATCATCTCACTCATCTTATGTATTTTCCCTTTATTAGCTCTTAAAAATAGATTTTGAGCATATACATGATAAACTCGATAAAACTCTCAGATTCTCAATTGACTGATACAGTAACATCACAGGCATGCATAAACAGAGGTAAATTATAACACCTTGTCACTTGCATTGCACTCATCTTGTGACCAATTCCAAAGCTTGTGAACAACAATAGAAAGTCAAAGCCAAGATTGCAACTCCTTAATTAGCATTTATTAATCTTCAAACTTGCACATTACAACATGCAAAAACTTTCAAAATCTTACAAGCAATAATAAGAAGCCTGTCAGTTTATGACCCAGAGAGTACATTCATATATGAATGGATAGTTTTGGAATGACTTCATTCAAAAATATGCCAACGCAACAAAGACTAACATTATAAAGTTGGCCTAAAGTATCCATGAAACACTTGAGAGGACATGCAAATCAGGTATGTTTTTGAAAGCACCAGCTTCTAATAGTTAATCAGACCAATGCATAGTAAAATGCTTGCACAGTGACAAAATGTTAAAGTTCATGCCTATATTGAGGAATTTTGCATTGTATAATTCAACCTTATATTCCTCCTATAACAAGCAACCATTTATTGACACAAATCCTCACCATTTCATTGGACCACTTTCTTTACTCACTACCCCTTTGCTACCTTTTCCTTTTTGAAAATAATTTCTATTTCTTGCAAGCCCCTATCAAGTAACCAATCTTCTTTCATTTCATCCAAACATAACTAATGATCATATACACATCATGGTGACCTCCCTAAACATGTTGTATCCATCATTTTAGAATCTCAATTGATCATTATGCTTCCTCATGTGAATAAGAAATATCTTAAGCATTATCATTCAACACCTCTCTCTTGTGTATATCATTAAGTGCTAGTTCATTTTGCTAATCAATGCAAAGCACTAAAACATAAATACAACACCTGATTAATATGGGTGTCATCATTATCTTCTAATAATGTATATGCCTCCCTTCATATGATGATGACATAATTTGGTAGATGAACCCAAAATATTTGTGGCACATCTTTTGTCAATATTACAACTATTATTGCCTTGCTACATAGACTATGTTAATATACACATCTTATTAATACTTTACATGATTTATAACCATCTAGGTATGTTTTGACTATATATTTGTATATTTTGAGGATGATGCATAAAATTAAGAATTAACACTATCTTGTGAATCCAACATTTTTGAAATTCAATTTCTTCTCTGTAATACTTTGGATAATAATGCATGACATTGAGACTATCTCTATTTTTTTCACTAATGGTTTCATGTTGCTTTAGATCAATAATATTACCTACACCATAACATTTCTATGCTCCAAGTCTTCTATTTGTCCATTAAATTACCTACGTGCTTTCTTCTTCAAGCTATGGACTTTTATTTTGAGATATCTTTGTTTACTTGTTATGTGGCAATTATTTTTTCTTTACTTGTCATTTAGTAGTTGCACAATTTCAAGTGCATACTTTGTTTTTAGTAATATCACTATAAACTATCTTATAATTTCAAGTGCATGCTTTGCTTTTAGTAATATTTAGCACTACAAAATATCTTATGCTAGCAAGAGCACAACCAACTATATCGAAACTTTTAAGTAATTATATTTTATTAAAAAACAAAACATTTGGCCACCATGTAGTGAGATTCTTTAGGGAGAACACAAAGTAGAGAGGGCAAGAGGGATTTGATCTATTCTTAAGAGCATAAAATTTTGTACATGAAAAGTTTATCTATTGAAAACATCAATTTTACATAGGATAGATGTAAAAATCTATATGCTACATGGAAGGATTGTCATCCTTAATGATTTTATAAATTTTTTTATTATAGAAATGAGGAAGATGGTCCTCTAATAGGAAGATAAAAACACTAAATAACAATGATCTATTCTCTACAATGAGATCTTTTATGCATTTACAATAGTTTTAATAATAACTACTCTTCCTAAGTGCTCAACATTTTGAGAGTTCTCATTTTCCTCTTAAATCTCAAGCAAGGATTTCTTTATATTTTGAATGCTTTCAAGTGTGAAGTCTACTCCCTCTATCCAAATTGGAGTGTCAACCTGTTAAGACATCCAAAAACCACATCAAATTTATATAGCTGAATAAGAATTTTTTTTAAAATAATTTATCAAGTTCATGTCAAAGAATCTTACCAAAACAATATGCAAGCCCACAAGTTTTCCTATATAGATCCACAAATAAAATAAGTGAATAAGAAATTCAAAATATTGCTTTTGGAATCAACTATATACATGTTTTTGTATTATCAATTCAAACTACATTCATTGATCATCAAAAAGAGGAAAGTGAATAAGAAATCCCAACAAAATTCAAGTCATATATTAATGTTCATTTTTACTGTTAGAACAAAGAAGAATCAAATTTTCTAGATCCTACCGAATTAATAGATCATATGAACTATTTCCTAAATCTACAAGAATTCACTATAATTTGGCATGATATCATAGAAAATGACTTCACTTTATTTTCTTTCAAAATGCCACTTAATATCTATTTTAGCCATATCAAGCCTTAGGTTTCTCCTACATTGCCATAACTTGTAGTGATTTAAATTCCCCAATGCCTTAATGATTAGAGATGTTAACAAATGAGCCCAACATGAATAACATAACACAAACAAAATAACAGAAAATAAAATAAAGGAGACCACCAGTCTATTTTAAAAGATCTAGCAGAAAACACTCCTTGATTGAGGTGCCATAGTGCCACTTTGATGACTGCAGATCCAACGATTGCTGGTTGCAAGCAAGAAACTAACCAACTACAATGAAATCAATACATTCAAAAATATGGATACTCAAATTTAATTAGAGAAAACAGATAAATGCTCAAATTGATTTAAATGTTGCTTTGACAAATGATGTGTTGCTTTCAAAAGTAACTCCAAACAATAAGGAATAAAAAAAAATAAGATCCTCCAATTCTTCAATGGGAAAATGAAAATACCTTTGCAACCCTCATTAGCCTCCAATTGAGGAAGAAAACAAGTATGCTAGTAAATACAAACAAAGCAACTTCTACATTGGAGCAATGGAATATAACCGGTATATTGTTTCTCCACATTTTGGTGACTAGGGGAGAGGACCCAGTACCTGAGCATGTTTCAATAGTTGTGATAGTAGTTGTTTATATAATGCCCAATGTTTTTATCAATATTGGACCAATAGTTGTGACTTTAAAGTTGTTAGTGTTGATAATGACTACCCATAATTAAACAAAATGTATTCCTTTGATCTAAAAAGCAACCAATCATATGATTCCACATCAGTGCTCAATAAAACATGCTTTGAATTCACAAGTATTGGTCTCACTTTTTTTTTGGGCCTTTTTGGACACCTTGACAAAA
The DNA here is from genome assembly GCA_007258455.2 of Sequoia sempervirens. Taxonomy (NCBI): domain Eukaryota; kingdom Viridiplantae; phylum Streptophyta; class Pinopsida; order Cupressales; family Cupressaceae; genus Sequoia; species Sequoia sempervirens. The sequence continues at coordinate 249,559 of VDFB02296183.1, forward strand.
AGCATGCTGATGTGGCATCATATTTGATGATGTGGCCTTGAAACCTTAGTTATAAGTAGGGAACTTGCCAAGTAAGCTGCTGTAAAAAATCGGGAGTGATTTGAAATTTCCATGTAGGATAATTAGAAGTGCGAAGTTAGGGTGCACAACTACTAGGTCCTCTCCCCTAGTAGAAGGTGATTAATGTTGGCAACATATAAATTCGTGACCTCTCTTAATCCATGATCTAAAATCTGATTCGAATTTCTTGGCCTTCAACTATACATTATCACCAACATCAAAATAGTATGGACTTCATCATGTGGGATCCTCCTTATGTCGTAAGAGATACCAGTATGTCCGACCTTGACTATGCAACGGTATCCAATCTTCTCTTAACGACAAGGTTACATTCACATTAAATATTGCTCCAAATTTTGTGCCCATGGAGAAGTATAATATTCTGATATTACATTCTTATACTCTTGTAACTGACTGCTAAACCTCGTGGACATCATGCGTACAGAAAATTTTCTGGATCCTTTTCTTTATGAATGCCCTCAATACTGTCCTTTGCAATCAAACTCCTCTTACCCATCTATGAATTTGGCTCCACGAAATGTAAAACTTTCTATTGCTGGAAGTACATGTAAAAATACGGATCCGAAAACCATTCCACCATTAAGCCACAACCATAAAAAACCATTATGCCACAACAATAAAAAATCAGATAATCAAATAGAGAAATGGAGATTTTGTGTACCTTGATCTGCCCTTTTGTATTCTGTATACAATGCCGATTCCTCTGAGTACATTCTCTTAAGCTTACCCAAAAACAAGCACATTATATCCTTCAGATTCCATTAAAAGCAGTCGCAACAATTTTGGCAGAGGAGGAGAAACAACATTTTGCAAATGGCGCGCCAAATCTCCTGTCAAAAAAAAATGAAAGGAATAACAGAGGAGGAGAAGAGCATTACGATTTAATGCAGCAAAGAAAGCCCAAGATCAATATACCTGTTTCTATCGCAGACGTTGTCCGTCATATTCCTCCCTGCCTGCATGAAAAAGGTGTTTCTGAAATGGGTCTACGGGATATTGAAGCATTTCAATTTTCAAATTTCCCGCTTTAAAATTGGCGCTCTTTTTTAAAACCACTGTCCGTTCGTCCATCCGTTGTTGTCCAGCTCTTTCAGTCTTTTTGGGCACCGTAAACCAAAAACTCCGTACAAATACAGCCTGTTGCAGCACACGGACGGTCAGAGGGGTATGCAAGAGGAGGGCATGGCATAGACATCCATGGGCCGGTGCAAATTGTCGCTATAGCTGTGGCCGGATAGGACAGCTGCCACACCTGGCCTCGAACATCTCAAAAAGTGCTACTGGTAGTCGAAAATTATACTTTTCTCTCAGACGAATTTGACTTTCTCACAGAGCTCAATGGCAAGTGGTCCTGTAATGATGAAAATGAAGGCACCCACTCAATTAGGCAAAATAGAGACCTCGCTAAACTCAGCTAGGCATCCAAATTGCTTTGGCATAACCAGGGCCACTTTATTCTCACAGAGGAGCTGGCTTCGCCTTTGAATCCCTAACTCTACTTCTGGACAACTCCTATGACAAGTGTCCATGTGTTAATTTTCTTTACGCCGTTTCTCTTTTACACCGAAGTGGGCTCCACGTGGTGGGAGAACTTCGTGCCTTTTAATGTGGGAGGTCACAAGTTCAAATCCTGCAGGGGGTAGGGTATGTACACCTCGTATTGTGGAGCACGAGTTAGGTGCCTCCCCCATATTGGGGGAGTACGAGGGCCTCGTATTGTGGAGCACGAGTTAGGTGTCTCCCCCATATTTGGGGGAGTACGAGGAGTCCCATATACTCATGGTATCGTGGACTTAAAAAGGACCTTTACCTTTACCTTTCCTTTTCCCTTCAATGATTTTTGCTCAATCTTGTCGTTTGAGTCCACAAATTCCATTTTATTGCTGGGTTGCTTATTTATTTATTCCTATAATTCAAATGCTGTGCTATCTTTCGTACGATGTACGTTTAGTGTAGAGCTATAAGATCTCTCAATTTTAACAAGGTTTTCAGAAACATAAAACAAAATTACCTAGAATAAAACTCGTGGCAGGTGTTATTCCCCTTCTAAATATATTTTAGTCTATCTTAGGATGTAATTAAATAGATTATTAGTGAAACTAACTTTTATAAAGAGAACAATTATTTATTTTATTTTTTATTAATATTTTTATATATTTGCATAAAAGTCGGTTAATTTAATAATATGTTTATAAGTAAATATATTAATTCAAACTATTAAATGAATAAGTATTAGATAATGGAATAGTATTTGTCTTTGAAATATTATTGTAAATAAATTTATTTTGTTTTATAATGTTGTATTGTTAGAATGAGAATGATAACAATGTCATTCATTCCTCCCAATAAGTTTACATTTGCTACATGCAAAAATTTTCAGAATAGATTTCATTACAAGTATGTCAAGTGTGGAAGTTTGGTGGATGTTCATAAACATCTCCAACTTAATAACTTCACATTTGCTAGCTATAATCCTACACCAAAACATCACATTCGTCACTTTATTTGTTTTGATAATGTTATTTTGTTTACTACTCCTTTTATAATAATTTTTTTTTTGTCAATATAATGTATTATGTCAATTATATTATATTTCTATATTATTAAACTAATTCAATTTATTATAATATAACTATACTTATATTTATTATTACAATTAATAATATAATGTTGACATATTAATTATATTATTAATATTTGTTATAATACATTAATATGTTATACATAATTTGTGTTTTAATTCCCTTAAGAGAGGGCTAAAATAATTAGTCATTGCATTAAAATTTTATTTTGGTTGCATCTTTGGGATGCATAGTTAGTTTTCTCTACTAAGAGTAAAAGGTTGAGATAATTATTTTAAAATATCAAGGTTAATAGATATAGTAATCCAATCTTAAACTTTATTGCCTATTCTTAATGAAGCATTAAAACCTTGTTTAAAGATGAGTCTAAGATTAGATATCTACAATTGGTGATATTTGATAGTTAATTAACTGTGTAGCTTCTATCTAACAAATATGTGTTGTCATGAGTTGAATTCATGTAAGAATGTCATTTGTAGATAGGACACTCTAATAAAAGTGAGTCTAAAACATAAGGGAAAAAGTGTTCGTGTATCCAATTTTTACTATAATAATAATATTGTTTACTAATGACCTTAGTTGGTATAACGGGATTGAAGATCTATATGTATTTTAAAATATTAAAATAAATTAAAAAAATTAAAAAATAATTAAATGTGGAAATATAAATTGAAATAATGTTAGTTTGAATATAGAAGTGATTCAAGTGAATGCTCTACAATCTAAATTTTCTTGAGATCTATAATAGATAATATAAAACTAATATTCAAATTAGGGTCAAAATAGTCCTCGTTCATTTTATAGGGTTGAGTCTATAGTCACAAACTTGTTCTTACTTTCTTTTTTTAAAATAGAGAAAAGTATGCAGAAGACCCGATAAAATTACGTTAGAGGTGCATAAAGTATGTGATGTCACTAAAACCTTGAGAAGTATATACTTTTTGCTATTGAATACAAGATCTTAGACTATATCATATTTTAAAATGATATTTATATAGACTTGGACATAATCAAAATTATACTAAGATTCATATTCTTAGAGGCAAGAAAGTGCAAGATCATTTTCTTGAAAGATAATTTAACTTTGTTTGAAGTTTTGTATTAGGATTCATAAACATTGTTCATTCTTTCAATAAGAAGTAAAAATTAGGGACAAATAAAAATTAGTAAAAAGAAAGGATAAATAGATAGACATGATAATAATGTTAACCCTATTCTATGAGAGAAACCAACATTGCAAATAGATAATGACAGTTATGAAATATTTATATTTCTACATGAAAGATCTTGTCTAAAAAGTTAAAAAGAATAATGTAAATAAATAACTAAATAAAAGAGTAATATTATCAACAATAGAAATATGTTCTAGTGAATTTGAAATATGTAACTATTTATGTGTTCCTCTTGAGAGCTCCAAGTTGTAGGGATAAGCAATAGAGCACCAAAGAGCATGCCAAGAGAGTGAGATAGCCACAATTTAAATTTTCATAGAGTTGCCCCAAGAAAGAGGAATGGAGTTTCTAGAGAGAAAAATTACAAGAGTCCATTGAAAATGAGAATACAACCACTTTTTTTTTTTTCTCGGATGAGCAAGAGAAAGGCATTATTTTCTTAACCAAGTGTTACCACATACATTATAGGTAAGCCACATGAAAATTACATTTTAAATTTTGAGAATATTTAGGATGCTAGTGGGTCACATGGATGTTTACACAACATGCTACTATCAAAAAGAATTCTAGAAAAATATTTAAGTTCATGTGTTCCTAGTAATAGATAAAAGAAATTATGCTATTAAATATAAGAAAAATCTTTGTTGTAGAAATATTAGAAATATTCTATGAAAAATAGATACTAAAGTGAATTGAAGATACTACATGAAATTGGGCAAGTTTTGACATTATATTTTCCCCCCAATTTAGTGACTTGATTATGCTAAGTGATAAGCTGTGCTAACATAAAAAATAAAGTGTGGAAATAATGTAAAAATATATTGTAGAGGACACAAAATATTAGGCTAGTATGTTGTGACCTCAATCTCAACTCCTATGAAATCACAGTGTTAGGTTCTAAGGTCCTGGAAGATTAAATGTTTGCAAAATATATACATTTTACAAAAAAAAATGTGTCAATTCTAAATATTTAAAGAATGCGAAAATAGAGAGAACAATTTTTTGAATAGATAAATTAGAAGAATATTGAACAAGAAGGTTGAATGGCCCCTCATGTTTTTCTAACTTGTAGGAGGAAAAATGTGAAGGTTATGTCATTCTTGAGAAATTTTAGAAAAGTGACAAATTTCCATTTAATAGGCTATTAGGAAATAATAATTGTTATGAAAAGACATAGTACAGTGAATAGGGTAGACTCAAGATTTGTATAAAAGAAAAAAAACATAAATTGGATATCATGGAGAGAAGTTATGGATGTTATAGTGAAGAGTGGTATTTTGAGAGTTTTGGAGAGATGGGATTTTTGTTAGGTGCAATAGGGTGGAAATATGGAACTATATCTCAATTTTGGTAAGAGAAAATTTTTGAGTTTGAATTCAAGTTTTAAAAACACAGCTTTAATTGAAGGACCTTCATCGAAGGTATTTCATTTTGTACCTTCAATAGAAGGTCAACCTTCGATCAAAGTTCAACCTTTGATCAAATTTTAACCTTTGATTAACGGTCAAGGATTGAAGAAACAAGTATTTACTCAATGACCTTCGATTGAAGGTGTAAAAAATGAAAAAAATTGCATCTACATTAAAATCTTGTCAAAAATTTCAGTTTCAAACCTCATATTGGACCTTCAAATGAGATTAACTTGAAAAGATATTTTACAAGATTGTCCCTTGAAACGATCTTTCTAACAATATAATTTTGATATGTTTTCATTTTATCATGTATTTAATTTTCAATTTTTACTGAACATAGTTTTTTCTCTGAACACCAAGCTCTTCATTCTACAGAGGTTGAAAAATGGTAAAACATTGTAAAAAATAAATAAATATCTACCTTCCCTCCATATTGATGTTCTTGTTTCACCAAAAAAGGGAGGATTCCAATATATACACAACAAGTTATGTTGGATGACACACATGTATGTCCAAATTATAGTTACAATGACTTCCAAAATTAATTAAAAAATATATGTAACCAAAAATTATGAAGAAATATCCTTTCCCTTTGTATTGATATTGTGAATCTATTTCAAAAATTAGAATTTTACCCTTTATAAAAAAAAAAGTTATGGTGGATGACACAAATGTTACTTTCTAAAATTGTTTTTTTTTTTAATTTAAAACTAGTTATTAAAGGACATGTTGAAATTTTCATGATTTATTTCAAAAAAAATTAAAAACCATATATTTAGGATCTACACATAAATTGCCACAAATCACTAGTTCACGTTATCATCAAATTCTTGACAGTTTAGTTGCTATATAGGTCTTGGAAGATGAAGATTCAGTTAAAAAAATGATTTAAATGTCCATCTTGTTGGCCTATTACATTATAATTCTTGAATAATTGTTGGTATTTGGTTATGCAACTGCATCCGTGCAAGGTCACTTCCTTTGTACCACTCTATATATGTACATATAATCATCAAATAATACAATCAATGTTTATGCAATTAAGTACATTCGCCTTCATATGATACTAGAGCTCCTCTCAATCCTTTTGCTTGTGCATTGATGGCATTTGGATTTGGAATTTTTAGGAATGTTAATGCTCTAAGATCACCTACAAGAAAAAATAACTTCCACAAGAGAGAAATGGAAAAAAAATCATGCTATCATTAAAGATGCGAGAATGCCAAACTGAATATGACAAAGTGTATATGAAGCCTTATTTATATAGGAAAGAAGTGAGATAAAATGAAACAGGATTGTGACATGTGTCTTAATCCTATAAAATGTGACAGCTAAATAACTAGCTAGGAAATTATGCATAAATAAGATAAGGCTTTTAGAAAATCCAAATAAGACTTTTGTAAGGAATCTTATTACATAAGTCTTATATCCTAAGTAAAATTAACATATGAATATGTCCCCTAATTACCTAGTGAATGAATTAACTAGGTGCAAGACATTTATTCACTACAACAGATATAGTGTAAGTTTAATAAGTGAATCTGTTAGGATAAAAATAAACCTATAATCTATAATACGTGCTAGAGTACCAACTAAGATTTAAAGTTTATATTAGCAATGGTCCCATGTGATGGCACAAAGTGGAAGTTAAAATATTTGAATTTGAAAAATCTAAAATGTTTCTTAACAATGTCTAGAATGGTGTTTGTAGTTAAATAAAACATGGTATCCCCAAGATATGACAATTTTTTTTTTTTTAAAAAGAGAATGTCTTATTGGGCTTAAAATTTGTAATCTACTATTGATTGATGACACACAAAATAAAATATCAATATAGGTAATTGGACATGAAGAACATTTAGTGAATAATTGCATCATAGATGCAATAACAAAAACCCTTTGCACTATTGCATAAACATCTCTAAATTCTTAGAACCTCTCAACTATTTGGTGTTGAAATAGTCTTTATTTTCGATAAATTATTAGAATGAAGATTGTAATTTTTTTTTAAGAAGAGAAAAAAATTCACTTATTCATTTTTTTCAATCAATTTGTATTTGTTACATGAAGAATAAACTCTTAAACAAATAGATCTCCAACCAAATAACTTCACATTTGTTGGTATACTCTATGCCAAAACATCAAATCCTTCACTTTTATTTGTTATGGTAATATTATTTGGTTTACTCTTCTTATAATAATTTCAATTTCTTGTTAATTTAATGTATTATGTCAACTAATATATTAATTAAATCATATTTATATATTATTATGCAAATACAATACAATACAATATAGATACAATATAATTATACTTATTTTAATTATTATAATCAATCATATAATATTAACATATTAATTATATTATTAATATTTTTTACAATACATCAATATATTTACATAATTTGTGAAATAATTCCCTTAAACATACACATTTTTAGAGAGTTATAAATGTATAATTTGTGCATCAAACTTTTTATTCCAATTGCATCTTTGGGACGCATAGTTGGTTTTTCCTTATCCAAAATAAAATGTTGAGATGATTACTTTGAAATATCAAGAATAATAATTATAATGATCTAATCTCAAGTTTTATTACATATTCTTAATGAAACATTGAAACCATGTTTAAAGAATACTCTAGGATTTGGTATGGACAATTGGTGATATTAGATAGTTAATTAATTATTTAGCTTATATTTAAAAAATATGGTGTTCTCATGAGTTGAATTCATATAAGAATATACCATTCGTAGATTAGTCATTGCATTTAGGACAATCTAATCAAAGTGGGTCTAAAGCATAAGGGAGAAAGGGCATGTGTAGGAAGTTTTTATTAATAATCTTATGTGGTATAATGGGATTGAAGATTTATATGTACTTCAAAATATGAAAATAAATAAAAGAAGGAAAATGAAAAAATTACAAAATAAGAGATAATATAATTTGAAATAAGCTACAAGATAGAGTCATAATGAAAAAGATAGAATGTGCTTTGCTAGGGTTTTGTCCTTTGTCTACATAACTTGGCTTTCCCTTGTGGTTTTTTCTTATGTCATGTACCAAATTTATTTCCAAATTTTTAAGCTTCTCTTTATATGGCCTCAACAGGTTTCAACCTACAAGTTCTTGCGGGTGTTGATGGTTTGATGACTCTTAATCATGGATCCTCTAAACAAGAATCCTCCCAAAAAAAATTTGTCGAAAGTATTCCATGAGGCATGTCTATTGATTCACTGAAACTCCAATAAATGTCATTCTACTCATATCTAAATTTGATAGTGCATGTAAATGGTTAGAGCACCATATGCTTATTATTTATTTTGTGGGGAGAACTCCAATTGAAAGCATGCTAAGGGATTGGGTTGTCAAATATTAGGCCCCACATGGGCTTTTCCTATATGTTGTTTAAAACCTCCTAAGGGGTTTTATATTTTCTATAAATTCTTAAGGTCAATCATGCCTAGGCTATTCTTTAGAATGGCCTATGGTATGTTTGGTCATTTCTACTGGTATTTCAACCATGGACCTAGTATTTTTCTATCTCAAATGATAAAAAACTTTGTGTGCATGTGTGACTTGAATTTCCTTGTCTCCCCTTGCCTTGTTAGACATTTTTTTCATGTTATTGTGTCCTTTGTAACGAAGGTTGTTTACATTGATCCAGATCATTTGTATCAAGCCCACCCTTAGAAATGGGTTTGTGTCAAGGTGGATCTATTTAAATACTTGAACGAGTTGATAAATATTCAAATTGGAAATCTTCATCACTCTCAACAAGTCTCATATTTAAATTTATCTAATAATTACTTTAGATATCTATCCTCTAAGAAAAAAAATTAAGGATTTCCCTTTGGCAACACCTAGAGTTAAGTCTCCACTCCAAGTTTTAGAGTCTCTTCATTTTTCTGAGGTTACCACTTGAAAGAACGAAGATAAATGGAAAATAAATACTAATCGAAGAGGAAAATATACCTTTGTTGCTGGTACCCAAAATAAATCTCAATATTCTTTAACTATTATACAAGCACAACCCATTATTTCAAAACCTATTCATAAGGGAAAGGAAGTTATGGTTACTTCAAATAACCTTCTTGCTCATCCAAATTATTCTTAGATGCCTCAGCTAGCAATGGTGCTTTCATCACAATTAGAATTTTCAATGCATCCTTCCACATCACCAAATACCTTGCAACATTATCATAGTCCTCTCGAGCGCATGGAGGATGGTGAATTTGTTTAATAGAAACAAATAAATTTCAAAATCATCATCCAACTAGGCTTCATCTCATCATTTTTTTATCAAAAAATTTATTTTCCACTTTGGATGAGTTAGATTGTGATGATATGCAAGAGTCTTGCTCATGAATTTTATATATAGGAATATCTGAGGTCTTATTGACCTCATTGGGAAGTATTTTGTATGATATAATCATAAAAAATGTTATAGTTCATTTTTTTCTACATTCAAGAAGAACTTTAAGGTTTCAAGTTTCATGATTTTTGTAGCATGCTGGGTTATTTGGCCAAATGGGAACTTGTTCAAAATCAATGACAAAGTTGGTTATGGAGGCATTGACACTTTTTTGGTGCCATAGTGAGATTCCTACATGGTGGTCCCTTGGTTTGGTTCAACTCATTGACTTGTATAGATCCTAATGAAAGTTGCCAATCATTTATTTGACATCATTCACATTTATGCTCTCAATGATGCTATGGAGAGATATTTTTTGAGGTAGTGGATTAGAGATTCAATGCCTCTACCACTTGGATTTTGTGCATTGATTTTGAAGCTATGAAAATTTATTGAAGCATAAAAAAATGAAAACATAAAGAAAAATTATACAAATAGATATACCTCAATGGAATTTCACCTCCATGGTTGAGGCTCTACACAAGATTTGCACCCAATAAACTTGTTGATTTTCTCTCTTACTTTTTAGTGTAGATTTCTAAATAAAACTATTGTAATCTAGCTAGCATTCAAGAATTGATGATAAGTGGACGTTGAGAGATTCTATTTATAAGAAATAGGCTCCAAGGGATGAAGGCTTGTGAATCAATGGATCAGGTTGAGACATGCTCTCAAGCAAGAGGAAGAGGAAAAGTGTCATGTAAGGGATTGAGGAGAATGTGAGCTTGGATGAAAATAATTGGAAGGGATAAAGGTATAATTTAAAATTGGATTTCATGGTTATGGGTAAATGGTAGTTTTCCTTTTCTGATTTCCTATCAAAAGCATACCCTATTTCCTAATTCATTGCAAACCATTCAAAGGTAGTTGTGCCTTGTAAAATAAGCAAAGAGAACTTGCAACTATCATTGCAAGTGACTCAACTGTTAGTGTTGTTTGTTCTTCTCTTTGGAAAATTTGAGTCATTTTCTATATTTATTTTTGAAGGACAAATATGTTCACCAAAAAAATTTTGGCGACTCCACTGGGGATTGAAATCAATGATTGATGCATTCTTATGCATTTTAATGTAACTCATCAAAATAATGTGAGGTTGGTGACTCCGTGAAAAAATTGAATCTAGAATTTTTTTTTGGCACTCAAGGAGAAAGGATGATAATGATGACAACGATGATGAAAACTTTCCCTCGATTCCAACACAAAATATTCAAGTACTTGATGATCCTACAGAAGTAATATGCAGTTTCAACCACATATGACACACCCATATGTACTTAAAACCTTGCAAGAGATTGAATGTAGGGATGGGAAGGATACATGTTTTCTTGCTTGTAGCCATGAAAAGACCTATATTTGTAAAGAAGATGCACATGGTGAAGAATCCCATACTACAATACACCATTTGCAAAAAGAAAACAATGACATGGAGGAAAGCATTCTCTTGAAACGCATACTAATGAAGCCATAAATGCATGTGAAGAAGAAGTTACTCCTCCAATGCACATGCAATCGAAGTCAGAGGATGGAGGTTCTAGTTGTGTTGAAGAAGAAGCTCTTGTTGTGTCTACTTGCGTTAGCACATACAAGATACAAGATCATAAAGAATAAATAGAAGAGGAAAATCATAAATCTGATAATGAGGGTTTGGGGAATGCCATTATGGATATAGAAGATTTCTTGAAAGAAAAGATAGTTCTAGACCTAAACTATTGTGCAGTCATATCAGAGGAGTCAAAGGAAGGTGAAATATTACAAAAGCATGAAATTTTTTGAGAAGACAACACATTTAAGGATTTTTCAACTTGCCATCTTGAGGTACCCTTTTCAAATGTTCTTTCATCTACTGCTCCATTAGATCTTAAAAAATATTTACATCATACCTTTGCAAGTTCAAGCTGTGAAAGATACATTCAAGAACTTGAGATTGCTATACTTCAGGTCATACAGGAAGAAGTGTTTCTCAGTATGCATAAGGAAACTGAAATGTGTTATGATTCCTATACTTTCCATAAAGAGTAGTAACTAGGTCTTTATATCTTACCTAGAGAATTTGCACATGCCAAAACCTGCATAGCTATTATTTAGCATTCAATGCTATTAAATTTCCACAATCCATAATAATCTGAGAAGCATATTTCTGGATTAGATTGTGTAAGCTTTTTTAGATCGACGTTTCGGATCACACTCCGTGATCCATCATCAGGATAGAGAGCTCAAGGAGATGAAAGTAGTTTGTTGCAGACCCAACAGGTATAAAAAGAGGCAGAAAGATGAAAGAGGGAAAGATGGCCCAGGGCCCAAGAGATGGGAGGAAAGAAATTACCAAAAAAATAAAAATTATATATTAATGTATTAATCTATTTAAATGTATCAATCAATTTAGTAATTTAAATATATTGATATGTTTTAATCTATTAATTTATTAATCTATTTGGATGATTAAATGTGTTAATCAATTTAGATAGTTTTGATTACAATCTATATAAAATTAGATAATTTAAAAAATTAACCTGTTAATATTTATCAAGATTTCTAATACTCCTATATAAATAATACTATAGAAATTGTTTAGATAGATGATTATATTTAAATATGTTGATATGTTTGAATTATTAAAAAATGAAATCTTTGAATAGATTAATATGATAATGCTTCTTTTGTATATTATTTAGCATATCAAGTTACAGCTAAGTATGATAATGCTTCTTTTGTATAGTCCCCTCTTTCACTCTCGCATCTATTTTTCCTAGCCTGTAAATGGGTTTGCATGAATTTTAGGTTCTCTAGAGGTAAGGTCTTATCACCATGTATATAGTAGGGGTTTTTATGTGCTCTTGTAGTTTTTTTTTTTCTTGTTTGACATTCTGGTCTCATTTTTGGCTTGTGCCTGGTTCCCCTCCACCCTTCTACAAGCAATCCCCTATCTTCTTGCCTATCTTTTGACTCCATACCCAATGGACTTGGATTAGTCTGCCCCAAATTTTTTGGAGTTCTCTGCATTTCACCATGAAATACAGTCCTAGTGCTGGGGTAGTCACAGCCAATGTTACCCCTTGAAATTTTATTTTGAGACAAGTTGTTTAAAAATACATCCTTATGTGGTAACTTATGCAAGTCACGACCTTATCAAATTTCATAACTATCGCAGTCTTGTTAAAATCCTGAACCAAGTCATTAAGTTTTAAGTTTTAGGAATCATATGATCTTTGTAAACTTTGGAAAGGATGTTCTGTGTTATTGGGATATTGGAAGTTCTGAAAACTCCAAAACTCCCAATTTATGGTTATAAGGTTCTAAATTATAGCGACGTGGTGACTTCTACTAGATGTGTTATTTTTGAAGTGTACGGCGTCTTTAAGGAATGATTTCTCTAGTTTCTCAAGAGAACAATGGAAATTTAAATGTAATTTATAAGAGATCTCCAGAAAAGAAAACTCTTAAATATGGAAGTTGGCGAAACTATTTGACACGTTTTCTAGAGAATAAATGGCACTTTCCACTGCTAGAGTTAAATAGGTCGACACGTAAGGAAAGGTGACAATATTTTCAATTTTAGAGGCTCCTCAAAATGATACTTCCAGTTGATGTCAGGGAATGGGGAAGATGAACGCATTCTAGTGCTCCAACATGATGTGAGTTGGCTAGAAGAAGAACAATTCGACATCGTCTCTCAGTTGCATTCACTGGCTTGGAAGGAGAAAACCAACTACACAGAGTATCACAGGACTCTCTAGATTCTAGAGGAGGAAAAGAAAGTACTGAATTTAACAATCTAGTTATATGGAAATGCAATTGGAGCTAAATAGAGTTTTGGCACTACCAGTGGTTTAGCAACATGCATGGAATCTTCTCATGATAGTGAATAATAACATCTTTTGGGTGGTTATAATCGGTCTTTTTCAAGACCGTTAATTTTTGTAATGTAACAGTTTTGGATGTACATGTATATATAGGCCTCTAGGTTAATGAGGGAGATATCCTTTTGTTCGGGAACAAGGGAATTGAAGGGTAGTTTTTTTTAACACAGTTTTGCAACATGGAGTCTTTGAACTCATATTTTGTATTAGAAAAGAAAGAAAATATGACTAAATCTTTGAGTTTAATAATATTTTCTTGATTATAAATGTCTTTTCACCTTTGTGGTAATTTTTCTATACAATATTTTGTTGTGAGATCGTGATGATGTTTTATTTTTTGAATCTATGAATTCATAATTAAATCATCTCTGAGAATAAGCTACTTTTACCTTTCTTGTTTACCAATTGGGATTGTGGAATAGATGAACTTTGGGTCATTGAATCTACATTCTCAGCTTTTTGATTTAATCCTTCACATTTACTTTCATGGTTATGGGTAAATGGTAGTTTTTCCTTTTTGCTTTTCGGTCAAAAGCATACCCCATTTCCTAATTCATTGCAAACCATTCAAAGGTAGTTGTGCCTTGTAAAATAAGCGGAGAGAACTTGTAATTACCGTTGCAAGTGACTCAACTGTTAGTGTTGTTTTTTTTTCTCTTTGGGCAATATGAGTCATTTTCTGTATTTATTTTTGAAGGACAAACCTATTCACCAACAAGTGTGAAAAAGGGATACTTTTTCCTACACTGCATTTTTCCCCCACTTTAGTGAGAGGATGACCCCACATCAAAATCACACTAAAGTAGACATTCAAGACCCATGTGTGCAATAATAAAATATATACTCAATCATACAACATCAAAGACTAGGTAGATAACAATGAAAAAGGATCAAGCTTTGACTATCATCTAAGCTATTTTTCCTAAACGTGTGCTCACTCTAGGGTAGTGGAACCTTAGGATGTCCACTAGGTGAGTTATCTCAGTGGGTGGAAAATGAAAAAATCATATTGGGCTCCCATACCATATCAAATCCATCCCTTTGACAACTTCAATAAGGTACCACAAAAAAATGTTTTGAGCTCCATAGGGCTTAACAAGCTTCATTATGCTAAGAACCTATGAAGAAGGCAAGGCTCCATAGGCAAGTGAGGGGTGTTAGGCTAGGTGGCCTTGAATAAGGTTCGAACTGCATAAGGTTAGAAAGCTATGTTATAATAAACACTTATGAACAATGTGCAAGTAAATATTTTTGTTCAAAGGGATTTTTCTTAGTTCATGTAAGGTCTTCTCCTTAGAGATCATTGTGCCTAATGTCTCCAAGAGAGGACAAGCTAAGAGTAAAATATTCACTATCTTAGGGAATACAGTTCATCACATCACCACTAAAAGGAAAGTTGTACACTAAGAAATATCACAGTCTTGGAGGAAATTAAACCCAATGACACCACAAAGAAAAGGATGCGTCACAAGAAGAAAGAAAATTACACAACGTAACATAAAAAATTTGAAAGATAATGTCAATGTATAACCCCACTTTAAAGAAATTGCAACACCATTGTTGTGAGAAATTTCCTTAAAATAGCCAATGTTTAATCCTAAGACATGAGAGCTTATTCAGAAAGCCCTATGCCAAGTCATATGTTTCTGGAATGAAGCTATGTCATAAAAAAGGAAGAAGGGGTTGCCCCCAAAAACACATAAGTGATCTATGGGTTCAGGGTTGGTATGTCTTTGCTACAATGTTGTCATAGAGCTCAAAAATGTCATCATTCCCCAAATACTCATAAAACTAGAAGAATGGCACAAAGAGAGTGAAAACAAAGAATTTTTTTTAGGTCAACATGGAAGAGACCTAAATGTCTCAATGCCTTGCATCATCCCCAAAAGGAAAAACACAAGACAAAGAAAAAGTTAAATATTTATGACATATAGAAGAAAGTAGATACAAATAAAGGAATTCACATAAAGAGAGATACAACAAACATAACAATACAGGGGAGATCATATTATGCACATGCAATCACACAAAGAACATGAAAAAGAAAAACAATGCAAAATACTATTACGACACATGCAAGCCAACCTAATAGTAGGTTGTCTGCATCCCAATCTTGGTTAGTAAATACAAACAACTGACAACTAGTCAAAGGGACAACATCAAGTGCCAAACTAGGACAAGTCTAACTAACCCCTTGCCCCCACTAAATGCAAGACAAGGATGAGACAAGATAGGTGGTGAGAATGACCTCCTCAAAATAAATAAAATGATTTGCAACGAATGTAAAACATGCAATAGTGAGGATGCCATGATCATCCTACAACTATTACATGGAAATGATCAAAATGCATGCATTAAGGGATTATTTCTATGATATAAAATTGTTTAAAGATTCTCTTTAAAGCACAACACTCATTAGTACTATCACCAATGCTTCTATGATAGTGATAGTGAGACCTATTTGTGTTCTTAGGATTTGTATTTGGATTTTATCTAATGGGTGGTAATGTTATAAGTCCTTGTTGTAGAATTGTGTGTAAGATCCTTTCATTTTTAGACATAGGACAAGGAAATTTGAGTTTCTTGAGTTTGTAAGGCTTTTGTTTCTTTCTTGACTCACCAATTTGTTGCAGGAGATTTTGAGGAGGACCTAAGATTCCCCTATCATCCTTGTGAAATACCACTTGATCATTAGGAAGGAGGACATTTGTATCATTAGAAGATGTTGAGGAATAAGGATTTTGATATCCTAGTCCTTTAGCATCTTCAATAGGAGGTTGTTCTAAAATTTTGTGAGTTTCATGATCATTAGTTATGCCACATCCTTGGTTTGTCAAAATCTTAAAGCCTTTTCCATAAGTCTCTTCTAGGTTGATGGGTGTGTTGGTCACATAAGATGGTTGAGTGTTTTCTTGGTTGGAGAGACTAAGTTCACTTAAGGTTGGAGATTTAGGTTTAGTTTGTGATTCAATTTGAGGGTGTAAAAGTCTAAACATCTCGAGTTGTGTTGGTTTTTTCATGGAGGGATAAAAAGATGCGTTATTCTCAAGGTCATTAAGGAAATTGTTTATGAACTCATGCATGTTAGCATCATCCTCTCCTATGATGTCAACATCACAAGGAAATTCATTATGAGTTGATTGAGCATGGTTACAGTCAATTGCATTAGGATCATTTCCAAAAACAAAACTTGAAACATCAACCAAGGAGAACAATGACTTCCACATATTGCTAAAACACTTGTCCATATTCAGATTTCCAGATTTAAAACAAGGTGATTTTTTTATTATGTTATCAAAAATCTAAAACTAATTTCTTGTAAATGAAATTTGGAATTCACCCAATGCACTAAATTATCAAATGAAGCTAACTATGATCAAATCTAAATAACAAAAATTCTACAAATAGTAACAGAGATCTGACAACAACAAGCAATAATACAAAGATGAAGGTTTTAGTGCCTAGAAAATTAGCAAATGACCCTGATCAGGGACTCATTATCCCTAGAATGAATGGGTCATGTTATGGTTTTTTAAATTTTCTAATAGATTTTAGATTCAACTTTAGTGTTTTCTAGATTTTATAGTCAGAAACAAGTTACAATTTGGTTTTTTTTTCTAAATTAATGTTGAATGCAAGTTGAAAATGTGATAAAACGATGACCTAGGAAACCTAATGTGATATGAAATGTTGTTTCAATTTTCAAATGAAAATAAATGATAATGCAATTCTATGTAAGTGACTTCCAAAATGACTAATTTATTTTTGTATTTTTCAAATTTTAAAAGATGCAAAAATGCAACCCTAAAGCTCTAAATGTAATGAAAACTAATGCAAGTTAAACAACCCTAAATGAGACTCAATTCAATGCAATGGAATGCAAATGAATACAAATCCAAATCTAGGAAACAAAGGGACTCCAAAATTAGAAAATATAATGATCAATTCAATAAAATGAAACATAAGAAAATAGGGTGACCAAAATGAAACAATGATGAATGTATGGTGAGGGTTGTATGAGTTTTTTTAAGAGGGATTCACCAATATGACAATAAATAACCCTATTTTCCTCTAGTTTCATTCAATAAACAAGATCAAACCCTAGAGAATTTTCATTTCAGAAAGAAGATCCACACAAATAATTGACCAACAACCCTTAGGTGGATCAATTGAATGTGGGATCTAGGGTTTCTTTGTATGCTTCGAAGGAAAGGGGTCTAAATTAACTAGCACTTTGGGGAGAAAGATAAAATCTATAAAAAAAAAAAATTCCAAAATGCAAGCTAAAACATGGAAATGAAAGACAAATATGAAAACTAACATAACTAATAGTCAAAGTGTAGATCTAGAAAGGGGAAAACAACGTGTACCTATCACCAAAGCTGCTTTTTCAAACCTCACTGAGGACTCATTTTCCCTATAGTGAATGGGTCTTGGTTAGGGCTCTTGAAAAACTATTTTTGGGTTCTCTTTTGCTCTATTTGCAACTCCAGATTCCTTAGTTCCAAATCCCAAAAGTCATAAATAAATTCTCAACCTGACAGGAGAGGAGATAGAGGTAACAATAATGCTAAAGTCTTGAGCAATGATTTTCAAAAGATATTTGATAGAATCTTCAAGTCCCAATATTTTGATACTGAACACCTAAGGAGGTTCAATGAACTGGACCTCATCCTTTCCCAAGAAATTGGACTTATGGAGACATACAACCAGAGGATCAAAGTTGTCTGTTATAGCTAGTTGGGAAGGAGGTTACGAATAGGAAACATTACTATTCCCCAATACAAGGACCTACCACATGTCGTGAAGGCTTTCCAAACTTTGCAAAAAAGGCTTGCTACATCTATGGAATCTGGAAGTGAAGTGCCACTATCCTAACTTTTCAGTTGCTTTACTTTTTATTTCCTTGTTTTTTCAAGGACTTTTCTTTTTGGTTAGTTATGGGTAAAGAAGTGGTTACTCACCATTTATATATATGTTTGTATTTGGAACAAAAATTTCTCTAGACAATTTTTTAAAAGACCTGATATTATATGCTTTGAATACAATTTTGTTTTACTATGAATGAAAATCACTAGTTGTCTATGTGCATCTAGTTTATGAAGATAGCTTTGAAATCTTGTATCTATGTATTTAAGATTTATTTCTTGTTTATGAACTTATTCCTATGTGAGAGTATACACATTTATCTTCATATTAGATTTCATTTTTAGATAGTATTGGGTGATATTTCTTAGCTAATCATTTTATGAGAACTGTTCTTTGTGTTAGTTTTTGTATTGAGAATTGGTCTTTGTGCCAACATTTAGCTTATCTATTCGATTGCATCTAATATTAAAATTATTTCTTATATCAGATAATTTACCTTTACTACTTTCGGGTTAAAAGCACACAAGAGTTTTTATTTCAAGTTATTTTAATTTGTTGAATATTATACAAGGAAGTTGTACCTTTTCAATTTAGAGGATAATTGCTTACTTATCAGAAGTAGCTATCCAGATTTGTTGGGATAGAAGCACCTTTCGGGCAAAGAGTCATATTATCTCAAGGTGCCTAATTTGTAGCCAATGTAGATTTTTGGTGACTCCATTGGGGATTGAAAAAGTTTGGATAATATTTGGGTTGTGTTATCTAGGTTATACCTATTGAACATTTTAAGCTAATCCTAGATTCTTAGAGGTTTACTAGGAGAGAAAGAAGTAGGGGTATTTCTGATCTTGTTTTTGAGTCCCTACAAAGGAGTAACTTTTCTTAGATTATTCACTCTAGATGAAGAG
>VDFB02296184.1:0-47282 GCA_007258455.2 Sequoia sempervirens
ATGCCATAACCATATGTGGGGCGGGGTTCAAAGCCCCTAGTGAAGATGAATTAAAGGGCCCACTTTTGACTCAAAAGGTGGTAGATGTGAAAGCACAATTAGAGGAGCAACGCAAGCAGTGGAGCATGATTGGTTGCACCATCATGACTGATGGTTGGACTGATAGGAGAAATAGAACGTTGCTTAATTTCCTAGTTTCCTCTGCAGGTAATTGTACTTCCTTCAATGCATTGGAATTTGAATTTTATTTAGTGAATCACATAATTTAATATGGCTGATTTATGTTTTTTTAATTTATTGAATAATTGGTTTTGCTTTTTTTTTTAGGTGACACCGTCTTCATTAAGTCCATTGATGCTTCTGCCCAAATCAAAAATGCCACATACCTATGTGAGGCTATAGAGGAGGTGATAGCTGATGTGGGGGAAGAGAATGTAGTGCAAGTGGTGACAGACAATGCAGCAAATTATGTTGCTGCTGGTAGATTATTGATGGAGAGGCACCCTACTATATTTTGGACTCCATGTGTCGCCCATTGCATTGACCTCATGATGGAGGATCTTGGCAAGCTCCCATGGATCAAAACATGTGTGGATGCAGCAAAAAACATTTGCAAATTTGTATACAATCACACATGGGTGCTTAACCTTATGAGGCAGTACACAGGGTTGAGGGAGTTGTCTTGTCTTGACATCACTAGGTTTGCAACAATTTTTATCACGCTGTAATCCCTGATTCTACCAAAGCGTTTCTTTAAGGTGTATGTTTACTAGTATATATGGTCTTCCTATCCTTTTCTACAAGTATCAGTGGATTACTATGGATGAATTTGCATTTTGATGAACAAAGATTTTGACACCAAAGGATGATTGTGGAAGGTAAAATTTAATTTTATTATGTTTTAATTTTAATCATATCTTACTTTTATTTGTTTATTTTCGCTCTACACTTATTTGGTGGTTACGTTTGCACTTTTGTAGTTGATTCGTAGCCCTTTAAAGTGGCTCTCCTAAGCAGTTGCAGATGGGAAGAAGCCTGCAATGGGCTAAATATATGAGGGCATGAATAGGCCAAAGAGGCCATTAGATCAGTCTATGGTGGAGTTGATGATAAGTATCGTCCCATTTGGGAGATCATTGATAGGAGATGGCAAAACCAACTCCATAGGCCCATCCATGCAGCCGCATGTTTCCTAAATCCGGCCTTCCACTTTCGCCGTGATCTCCGTGCAGATAGAGAAATTCTTAATGGGCTCTACTCGACGATAGAGAGAATGTTGTCCGCTGTTACTACACAGATAGTGCAGGAGATAGATGCCTTCACTAAGGCACGAGGAGACTTCTTTGCACGTCAAATGTGCAAAGATAGTAGGACAACATTAATGCCAGGTAAAAATATATTTAAGGCCATAATTTTCATCTTTTATATTATAATTTATTATTAAATGTTGAACTTGAACTTGAAACTTGAAATGAGATTGATTTTGTTTCTTTTTCTCATCTCAGATGGATGGTGGGAGATGTTTGGTTCTGATACACCGAACCTGCAAAATGTTGCCATACGAATATTGAGCCAACCATGCAGTTCATCCGGTTGTGAGCGCAATTGGAGTATGTTTGAGCACATACACTCCAAGAAGCGCAATAGATTGACAGTGGAGAGGATGAATGACCTGGTATATGTTCATTACAACCTTCGGCTCAGATACAGGAAGGCTTTTGACCACGACAACACCCCGATCTGTTTAGAGGAGGTTGATCCACAATTTGAGTGGATCACTGAGGCTACAGACGCAGTCTTTAGTGACAAGGACCTTGATTGGGTGGACCAGGCAGAGAGAGAGGCTGAGGTTGTAGCCATGGCTGAGGAGGCTAGAGCACAAGGAGACATAGCTACTGGTGGTGAGAGTGGTATGGGGACTCAGACACAGGCAGAGACTATGGCTGCAACTGCAACATCATCCAGGACCTTTAGACGCCTCCGTATGAAGGATGCTGGCTCCACTATGCCATAGGCATAGAGTGATAGACTTATAGCTATTGTTTTGAATCTTTTGATATTTCATATTTGTATGGAACATTTGATGTCATGGATTTCATATTCCATGAGTTTTGTATACATTTGACTAATTTTATATATCAAAGTATGTTATTTCCTTCAGCAGCGCAACTACAATTTGTGTACTTTATACTTATGTGATCATTGTATACTTGTGTATGTGATCAAATTTGCTTTTATTTGTGTTGTATTCAATAAAGGGTGCTTGAAACAAGTTTTAAATCTTTAAAAATCTCTAATTTTCTAAGGTTTTTTCAACTTTTTTCATTTTGCCGAGTCTACGCCAAGTCCGAGTCCGAGTTGCCGAGTCGAGTCACCCTAGCCGAGTCCGAGCCGAGTCCGAGTCTCATAACTATGATATATACAAATCCAAGAGACACCTCCTTTTATGATGCAAGTCGGCCAAGTATAGAATAATATAATTACAAAATATAATTTATAAGGAAAGTAAATGTCACATATAAATAAATAGCCAATAGGCTACATTTATTTATGTCTTCACTCGTGGCTGGAAGGACGAACCTGAAGCTGCAATATCATTAACAAAATCATCTATTGTGTTTCGACACTGACTCTTACAGTTATTACATCTTAGTCACTTAATGAATTCTTTGAGTTATTATGGTCTCCGCCGCGAAGTTATTGGATAAACTACAAACAATAACCAAAGGTCTTACTTCAGCGCCACTATAATACTCAAACCCATGTGAGCTTCATTGCTTACAGGCCAAAGTGTGGAAATATGTGAAAAAGAAAAGAATATCAAAATGAACCAAAAGAAAAGAATGAAAAATCAAAACACTTGGCTTTTGGGTGTGTGGACATTTCTACAAGTGTACAAAAGAATCAAGATATAATAAATTGTCGGAAGTAGAGCAATCTCCATGAGATTATAGAAGATAACCTCGTCGGGGCTATGGACGCTTGCTGGCAGCGAGGCTCTATCCAAGGATTCTTTTGGAGTTAAGACAAAATACACAAGAAAGCCATGATGGAACCAAAGAGTCATATTGGTCTTAAGAGATGGAAATAAATGCATTTGCACACACTGGTAACTGTTGTGACCTTTTCACACATCGCCCCATTCAAAATGGGGACCCCCTAAATTTTGCTCCATTCTGGTCTTTTGGCTTGGCTTTTTCTCTCTCTCTCCCGCTCTGTCTCTTTTCTGATGTCCGCCTTCAGGGGGTTGCGCCCATCAGTGAGTTTAAGTGTAAAATATGGCCAAGTCTGAAAATTAGGGTTTCATCGTTTCTGGTCAGTCCAAGGTCGAATAGAGTCGATAAATTGAAAATTGAGCTTAATGTTGTTGTCAGTGTGCTTCCAGCAGGCTTTCAGCAGATTTTCATCGAATTCTGAGGTACTTACTATTTTTAGTAAGTGTGAAATTAAGGGCAGTCCGTCAACATTTTTGAAGTTCCGATAGTCACACAGCATTCAGAGCACATCAGACTACTCATATGTAAAATTTGAGCGAAAATGGACAACTTACTATTTTTAGCAATCCAGCTTCCGGAGCAAATTTCGGGGTTCAGATGCAGAATTTTTCTTTGCATGTCTGGATATTCCTTCTGGGTTTTTCAAGACCTTCGCAACGATGTAACATGCAAAACGAGAAGACCACTTTCAGGATTCAGTCTTCCGGGGCTATTTTTAGAGGTTGCATATGGGAGTTTCTTTTACATGTCCGGATGATTCACATTGAGTTTTAGGAAGCCAGCGATGGTGCTTATTTATGCAAATGAAGATACTCACTGATGGA
Source organism: Sequoia sempervirens (assembly GCA_007258455.2). Lineage (NCBI taxonomy): Eukaryota > Viridiplantae > Streptophyta > Pinopsida > Cupressales > Cupressaceae > Sequoia > Sequoia sempervirens. Next base: position 3,821 of record VDFB02296184.1, read on the forward strand.
ACTTGCTATTTTTAGCGAGTGTGTCCGGTAGCTTCAGCGATTCGGAATCGAGCTAATGCCACCGAGAAGCGAGGATAAGCGGAATCATTTGAAATCGCATGCGAGTGAATTAGGGTTTCCAACCCGAACTGAAAAGAGGAGTCAAAAGTCAAAATTTTCGAAAACCGGTGTAAACCACCGCGATCAGCATTCTTCAGGCTATCTGCTGGTGAAATTTCAAGTCAAACGGAACACTTACCATTTATAGTAAGTCAATTTGGAAACTGGCTGAAAATAGTAAATCAGGTGCATGCATTGATGTCGACAGTAAGGTCACGTGGTGAGGAGCGCCTCATTCAAATTTCAAGTCGATCGGAGCAGTGGAGCTATCAGAAACAAGAGGTTACTATTTATAGTAAACCACCTTCAGAAATGGGCTAAAAATAGCAGGATGACTAAAAATGGCAGTATCGACAGAACAACGAGGTGATGAGGATGCAGTGTGCAAAATTTCAAGTCGTTCCGAGCTTCAAAGGTGCAAAATTGAGAGGACTTCCTATAAATAGCAGGGCGTGGAATAATGGCGAAAACGATGAAAAAGTTCTAAGTCTGGAACTTCATCCAGTAGACATGGAGAAATGCGCCCAGTTGATGAGGAGGCATGAAAATTTCTAAGTATGAAGCTCGTCCTTCATTAGGGTCTAAATGCGCCCAAGGAGAAGAAAGTCAAAGCAAAGTCAACACCTTTCATCCTGTTGGCATGGAGAAATGCGCCCAACTTGAAGAAGGAAAAGATTGAAAAAATTCTCTAAGTCTGGATATCCTCCTCACCCCTCCAAATGCGCCCATCCTCCATCAAGCACAAAATGCGCCCAAGTTGTAAGTGGTCAAAGCAAAGTCAACGATTTTCATCCTCTTCCCTAGGCAAAATGCGCCCAAATACATGCATGTCAAGACAAAAACGGGAGGTGAAGAGTCACTCCAAGGCGTTGTTATAAGTTTATCCACTAGCTATGTCCAAATGCGCCCAAGAAAGAAGAGGGTCAACAAGTCAACATTTTTTATCCTTCTCCTACATAAAAATGCGCTCAAGTTGGAAGCAAGTTAGCAAGTCAAAGGAAATTCGTCCTCCTCAAGGGGTGAAATGCGCCCAAATAAGCTCATGTGAGGACAAAAAAATGGAATGCGAAGAGTCATCCTTCACCTACATGGAAATGCACCCAAGTTTAGGTGGTAAAAGGTAAGTGAATGGAGTGAAAGGTGGTAAATAAGGTGAAAGATGCTTCAAAGCGTGGTGAACACAAGGTAAATGCTAGGCATTATCGTCCATCAAGTGCAAAATGCGCCCAAGGTGGTAAGTCTTAGAGGATTTTTCCAAGGCGTGTGAGGTGGTGAAGATGAGTATTGGGCGTGATTTTTGAATTTTCTCTCAAGTGTGCTAGGCGCCAAGGGTGATGGGAGTTATAAGGTGTTAGAAAAGTTCTAAGGCGTGTGAAGTATGAAATGAAGTGCTAAGCGTAGTAATATTATTCTCCAAATGCTATGCGCCAAGGGTGATAAAGTAAAAAAAAAAAAATATGGCCAGGGTGTGGGGATTTCAAATAAATATTTTTCAAGTATGAGATGATGAGTGACAAATGAAATATGCTAGACGCCCTCATGAATTTTTCTTAGTGAAGTTGATATTTTTCTCACTGGCAAATAGACAAAATTTTCTAAGGCAAATTCTCAGAGTGCAAGATGATTTAAAAAAAAAATTCTAAGGCAAATTATTTTCTTCTTAGAAAATACGCCTAGAGCTCAAGGTTGTAAAATTTCTCAGAACACCGGCAAATTTTCTCAGTGATGAAGCCAGAGGATGGATGATAATGCAAGATGATTCAAATTTCTCGAGCCGGAGCAACACAGGATGATCACAGGCGAAGAATGGATTTTATTTGACAGAATAATATTTTCTAAGGTTCAAAATTCAAAAATTAAATGAACCCGTTCGTTGGGTACCCATGGATTTGAAGCATTCTGAAGAAAATTTTCTTCTGGGTACTGAACATTTGCGATGATAGATGGATTTCCAAGTCTTCCGCACTTCGCCAACACTTTTTCAATGAAGAATTTAATCAGTGCTCAAATTGTGAATTTTCCTAAGGGAGAATTTTAAATTTTCTAAGGCAAATTTGAATAAAACGACTTTTCAAAGTGAATTTCTCCGAATGATGACTTTGAAGTGAGTTGCCTAGACGATTTTGATTGAATTTTTCAGTGATGAATTTTCCAGAGATGATGGAGAGTTAAATTCGAATTCAAGTGATAGAGCTCCGGCTAGTGAGTTAAAAAGATGAATTTAAATCAATTTTTTTTTAAAACAAATTCAAAGATGCCAATCAAAGTCAAGTTTCTAGAAGAGCAAGATTCCTGACGTCAAGAGACAAGTGTCAGAAATACCAGAGAGGGAAAATTCGAATCCTTGAAGTGGAGTAGTGGAAGTTTAATGCACTGGCTAAAATTGGCTCCTTCTAGAATTTGATTTTGAGCTATAAAATGAAGAAGTCTCTCACTTGTTTTCACAACTGGAGAAGTCGAATTTGCTCTAAGTGAGGTTTGTTGCTTAGTATTTGTTGAAGCTTGAAGGAATTTGAATTTTTACTGAGTAGAGTTTGCTGAAAGTTGCTGAGGATTGAAGAGGGGCGTACTTGCAAGTTGCTGAAGATTCAAATCTGCATTTGAGGAGGACGCCTTGAAGTGAGGTGCAAATTCACTTCATTTGTTGCTGAAGGTTGAAGTTGCCTGTGCTGAGGAGGACGCCTTGAAGTGAGGTGCAAATTCACTTCATTTGTTGCTGAAGGTTGAAGTTGCCTGTGCTGAGAGGGACGCCTTGAAACAAGGAATAGCTGAGAACTTAAAAAGTGTGAACTTGCTAATTGCTGATTGCTGGTGTGAAGTACGAATTTGCAGAAGTTCAAGTTGTTGATTGAAGTTGCTAAGGCTAAAGTCTACTTAGAAACTTTTTCTAAGTGTTGAAGTTCGAATTTATTGGAGAAGAAGCTGAGGTTTGCAAATAAGAAAGTTATTGCAGCTTCTTGAAGTCGACTGCAGCCCCTACACAATGTCTTATTTATTTTACAAATTAATCGCTGATGAATGTTTACTGTTTGCAGATGGCTGAGGCAAGGGCGACCGGCAAGGACAATGGTGCATCCAGGCAAGTTGTGATCAAGAAGCTGAGTAAGACATTCATGCCGGAATCAAAATTTATTTCAAAGTTGGACAAGTTGACAGACACCAACCTGGGCTCAGTCAACCTGGAGACCTTCAAGAACAGGATGTTGGGAATTGGAAGTCATCGGCCTTCGACCACTTCACACAATATTGTTCGAAGTGGGTTATATGCAGCTGCTGGTTTCCCGCCAGCCATTCAATGCTCGGAGCTGATGATGGAGTGCGCCAATTACTATGAGAAGGATCATCGGTCAATCATGTCACCAGATGGACAAGTGCTTGCTAATCTTACTCCTGCTGCCATTGGTGAAGCTTTCGGGATCCCGGTGCACAGGAATATGGTTTACAAATCCAGAGAACGAGCTAAGCGGATGTCTGCTTCCGCATTCAAGAGATGCACGGAGACGATTAACACTCATTGGATGAGCACTCCCAAGCCTTCTCGTACAAAGTTGCCGAAGCAGATCATAGCGGAGGACTTGAAGCAAGAATATTGTGACCTCATTATGATGCTGAGCAGGGTTGGTGGTTGTGCACAGTCCTTCATTTTTGAGCCCTGGATGTTTTACTACATCAACCTCGTGCTGGAAGGGAAAGATTACATCAATTGGGCCGAGATGATCAGTGATATTTTATATGAGCAACTCCTGAGCTTGAGGAGAACGAAGACGTTCTACATGAGCTCCTACATTATCTATATGTTGGCACGGATGACGAAGTATAGGGGGATCTCTTACAAGGAGTCTGTCGGATGTGGCTCTCATCAATTCAAGATACATGAGGCCTGTCCACAGTTGCACTTGGCAAGCACAACTCACTACAAGCGTGTCAACGATTCCTTCACCATGTATATCACGAGGCTGCTTCAGGAGTGGTTACACCACAGAATCTCAAGGGAAGCCCAGGAGTTAATTGAAAGGTATGGGTGCTGGTTCATACAGTTTCCGAAATTTTCTTATATTAGGCTGCAAGGTTTTTCATCATACCCATATAGGCTGCCTAAGTACCCAACAGATAGAGTTTTAATGCTAGAAATATCTAGGCAATTGCTTGCCTTTGATAAAATTCAAAAGAAGAAGAACAAGGGAGGGGTAGAATTCCCTATTGTCATGGGCAACTCGGATGAAGTGTGTCCCTCAATATAGACGGCTAGAGAAGCCGATAGTGAGCTTCAATTTTATCATTTCTCATATCATACCAGCTGACAGCACTACAACCCACATCATAACATCAAATGGGTACTGTCAGAGGAGTTTAAACATAAGGCCACCATAGAGGATTATTGGGCTGATGCAGTTGATGAGATTGAAGTAAGGAAAAGGATGTTCTCTCGATTGCCTATTACTTTGATCAGGGAGTGTGAAGTTGTGCCGGTTCCAGACCAGGTGAACGAGGATATGGATGTTGTCCATCTGGACTATGCAGCTGTTAGAGATACTCCCCTTCCACCTCCAGATTGGTCAGAACCTGAGATTGCAGATTTGGATACACTTTCTATCGGTTTTGACATTCACTAGGGCATGGGTTGATAGGCGAGTAAACAGGCTGAAGAGTAGGTCAATTGCCTTGACTTACAACTTGATGGGAGATCACAGGACGCCCACCACTGGCAGGAAGAAACAGATTACACGAGGCCCAAAGTCCAAAAAGAAAGAGATAGTTCGAAAGGAGCCCACTCAGCCAGAACCTCCACGAGTCATAGTTGTATCACCATTGGAGACACGTTCTCCAAGTATACAGGAGGTCTCTTTATTTGTTGATCAGAGAAATGCATTGAATCAGGTGCAAGCAGTATAGGATGATATTCAGCCTCCACGGAGAGAATCGGTTGGCCAAAGCGTCAACGCACCTGTTAGGGTTGATCAGCAAGATGATGAGGGGACTATCACTGACCCTCAGTTTCAGCAGGAATTAGAGGCGGCCATGAACGATGATGATGATATAGTGTCAGGTGACACTCAGCCACTTGAGGACGATGAGCCTCGCCAGAATGATGTAGAGGTTGAGCAGGTTAGAGAAGTCGAGGCACAGGAACAGCAACCGTTTGATATACAGTATGATGTGCCCGATTGGCTTAAGGATAGAATGAGAAGAAGCCCCAGTGAGGAGCTTGATCCAGCGGTTGAGATGGAAGAGTTCTTGAATAGGATCAGTGCACCTCCACTGAAGAAGAAAGCAAGAAAGTTTTCGAAGATCTCCACTGAAGAGGATGGTTCCCGTACTCTTCACGTTGCTGTGCCACGAGTTGAGTGTGACCGAAATGAAGCAGTGCCTGAGAATTATGTGGTCACGACTTTGGATCTAGGACGCCCCACTGGTGCCCAGATTGTGGAGGAGTGTGATAACTCCTACCTTTCCCTCAAAGATAGATTATTCAAGAAAGAAGGGAAGTATAAGAAGTTGAAAAGAGAACACAAGGCCTTAATCGGATATGTACAGCAGTTGTCTCGTTCTCGAGGGCAGGACATCCCAGTGATAGAGCCTCCAGCAGAGATACCTAGAGAGTCAGTCAGTGGCTTGGTAGAATTGGGAAAGATGGCATAGGAGGCAGATAAATGGGTCACAGGGGTTCGTGCCGAGACAGAGAAGTTTATGGAGGACCTTGCTTCCGCTTTTCAGCAGGCCTCTAGTATTTTGGCACGGATGGAGGCAATTGATCACGCTTGGGGAGATGCTTCTATCTATCAGAGTAAGGTTATTCAGCGTCTTGAGGTATTGAGACATGTTCCGTTGCGATTGCTGATTGATGGAGGTGTCATTCAGGAGAATGACAGATATGATTTCTCTAGATGGTATTCTTCAGCGATCACGGGGTGTGGTTTCTTCGACGCGGCACAGGCGGATTCAGCTAGAGTACATAAGGCCATGGCCAATATCATTGATGGAGTTCAGAATACTTTCAAGGCCATATTTGCTAGCCGGTTGAATCCAGAGGAGGTGAATGTTGATAATTTGAGGGGTAGGCTAGTACCTTTCTTCTCAGAGGTGAGGACCTTTGTACAAGATGATTTCGAGAATACTTCTACTTTCTCCACCTTGATCCAGAACACGCAGGACTCCTTGATTGCTTGGAGAAAATCTTGTACGAGGCATGAACATTCAGTCATAGTATTAGAGTTTCAGCTAGATTGTGTTCCACCTATTTCAGTTCAGAAGGTTGAGGCTGTACTTTGCAGATTCGTGGAGTTGGCAGCCAGAGAGAAGGAAAATGGGAACGCACTACTGGACGAGGATCTTCTAGAGGACTGAATGTGGGCATTTATTACCTTTACTATTTTTGGGAGTGAGTGGGAATCTTTGATTCATTTAATGTACCACTCCCTATTCTGGCAGTTTTTAGGGTTGGGGCTGAGGTGGCACGATTCTGGCCACTCTATTAATTGTAACCCTAGCCGTCTTTTGGACTGGGCTAGCTATATAAAGGGGGAGTCCCCCTCATTTGTAATATCATTAGACAGTAGACATTAGAGATTGGACATTTGCATTAGAGCTAGAGGCTAGAGAGTAGAGTATTGTAGACATTTTGCATAGTGTGGAGAAGAAAGAAAGTTTTCCCTTTGAAAACTTTTGTGGAGATTGTTGTGTAATACTTTTCATGATAATAGATCTTTTCATTGATGGTGGAATTCGTCTTGTCATGAATAGCTAGCAAGGTCTCTTCTTCCTTTCGTATCCAAGTAGCTTAATTTCATGCAAGTAGCTTACTTTGATGTGTGGTATTTTGTTCAGGTAGCTTCTTTCATTCCATACCACTAGCGGCTTGTTGATGATAAGTTCACCTTGTGTGGTCCACATCGTGACGATGAGAGGAGTCAAGCAGGATCTCGCAGGGCACCGAGGACAGCCTCACGGACAGCAGATAGGCCCACTAGGCCTACTTTTGTGAGACAGGAGGCCGAGGAGGCTATTGCAGAGGAGGAGCATGAGGAGTTGTTCGCAAATACACTTATGGCAGCGAACGAGGAGTGGGAGTTAGTACCATCTGAGGTCAGAGAAAGGATTACCTTTAACAGAACCCCACAAAACAAAGAAGAAGAAGAAGAAGTGATTAGCATGTTTAAGAAGTATAGCACTCTTCCTCAAAAAATTAAGAAGGAACTTCCTTTTATGAGTTACATGGATTTGCACCCGAGTCTTTGCCATAAGACAGAGTTTGCGAGGAAGAAATATCACACTATAGCTCATGAATTGTTGACACATGAAATGGATAGAGAATCTACACATAAAAATGATACAACTCTTCATCAGAATGATTTGGTATCTTCAAATTCTTATGAAGTATGCAGAAATTTATATGATGAATTTGATAGACATGCTGATTTGATTCAAGAAGACACTAGCACAGCTTTGGGTAATGATTTATCTACATCATCCTTGCAAGAGGTGACTCAAGAAGTTTCTACTATAGAGGCTACTTCTGATTTTCATGACAGCGATGATGAAACTTTGCATGAGCATGAGACAACAGTGCTTTCACATGTGCAAAATGATCCTATTGAATTGTCGCATGAAAGTACTCAGGAATTGGGTACTAATGATGCATTGTATGTTGAGGATTCATGTCATGGTGAGTCTGATTTTCCAGATCAAACCCTTGAAAACAAGCTAGAAGATTCATATGTTGATATGGAATCCCAGGATCGTGCTTTGGATGGGCATGCAGTTACTTTGGGAGTGGAAGTGTGTGAAGATACTGTCATACCAGCAACTTCTACTTTGCCAGTTGAGCCATCCTTTGAGGTACATAGCAGCAGTACCTTAGATGTTGAGGTGTGCATGGATGAAAGCACACATGATGCTGCTTATCATGTAGTGAGTGATGATGAATCAACCTCATATCACAGTGCAGATTGTGAACCGGAAAACTTGTATGGGGGTCATAAGCTACAGAGTCCTCATCATTTGGTTGGGCAACTAAAAGTGAATGACAATATGATTGCTACAACCATTGAGCATTTTGATGTTGCTCGTCAGATGTTGGCTACTTATGGTTGGAGTACTCCTTTGATAGATGAGCACGGTGATAATGGTTTTTCCCTTGCAGAGATACATGCACTACGAGAAGCAATTGGAATGATGAAACAAAATTACCTAAAACTACTTACGGATAGGGATTTTCTTCTCGAGTGGGATTGCATTTGTTATGATGCATTGAAGGGAAAGGAGGAGCAAATCGATGAGCTCACTCATGAGCTTGAGGTGACTATGGACTCGTTGCAGAGCACCCAGTTGGCCCTTCAGGAGTCTCAGTCACGGTTGGACGAGCTTACCGTGGAGTTAAGTTTGGCACAATCTCGACTAGCTGCAGTTACAATACAGTTACATACAGTGGCAGTTAGTGAGGATCATATATCCACAGGTTGTAGTGAGGATGTGGTTACATCCATCACAGTTACAGGGGCAGTTGATACAGATGGGACGAGTGCATTGGTTGAAAGTTGCAGGGAACCACATGTTACACCTAGTTTTCCTGAGGTTAGTCCCATGACAGGTGTTGCAGGGGCGATTATTGTTAGCTCTTGCGACATAATAGTTGATTCATCGAAGAGTTGTATGACAACTCTCGACACTACTCCCTATTCTTCACAGGAGGTAGGCAGAATACCATTCAGGAGGGAGATCGGTTCTCATGGTGATCTGTTTCCCTTTTCTGGAAGCAAATCAGTTATTTCATCCCATGCAGTTGATCATGATCGGTCGTTTGATGAACCAATTCAGGAGTATGATTTAATCTACTGTTCCAGGGGCTCAGCGGTGGATGGTTCAAATCATAATAGAATGATTGTGCAATTTGTGAATAATCCGTTATTTGAGTTGGATGGTGGTTCGACCTATGATAATCCACTCTTCAAGTTGGAAGCCAATAACACTCCTAAAACCAGTTCAGGATTGAGCGATAATCGCAGTGTTTGGAATTTTCCTAGTGCATCGAAATTCCAAACAGAGATCACAAAGGAGTTTTGCAGTGTGTACTTAGTGAGGAGTGCCTATAGTTTTACTTTTGATCCACTAGTACATGATCTGTATTTGATGCACAATCCTTATGCACAGGATTTTCCTTTGGGTGCAGTTGAGGGGAGTAGCCCAATACTGTGTGCAGAGTTACCATCTTTTGAAGATGGGATTAGCGGCTGCAAGTACCCGACTCAGTTATTTACAGGAGATTACTTGCAGGGACAGCAATCAGTTATCCATCATGATGAGATGTACCCGACAGGGATTGCTACTTTAGTGTCACAGTGGTTTCATACGGATACATGGTTACAGGGTGATTATGATGCCAGTGGACATGATGGTTTGGTTAGTCAACACACCCATGGGAGTCTAGTAGAGGATGGAGATAGTTGTTGTGATACAAATACTTTCCGATGTTCATCTTCCCACAGTATGGTTGGATGTGTGTACAGATTTTGTTGGGATCCAGGTAGCGACAGGATTGGTACTGTGTTTTGGATGGGTCCCAGTGGATTGCTTCACCACTTCTGGCATGGTGAAGTTGGAGGCAGTAGAGCGCAGTGGAAGTTTGAGGATGACAGACATGACAAACCTTCACTCTGGGTTTGGGATCCAGGGATATTTTGCGCAACTATGTTTATGTTGGTGCTACAGGAGTCGATTAGGAATGTGTGGGACATTTCACAATTCTTCTTTTGGGCCTCCCGAGGATTGGAGTTTCTTTGCAGTGGAGATTGTTTGGGGACAAGCAATTTCAGGGAGGGCGGACTGTAATGTCCCCAATTTTGCGAGCATCAGAGTTCGTAAGAATTAGCCTATTATGCGACCCTCGTAGGCTGATAGGTTGGATAGAGGGTCTTGTTGGAGCTTGGTTCAGCTTCAATTGTCAGTATTTGCTCAGTTGGCTTTCGTTCGGGCTCATTCGGACACTTTTAGTCTAAGTTGCTATTTTTAGCAGTATGGATTGATCAGGTGCATACTCATCCACTTCGTCACCAGCTTCAGACGGTTCGTAAATCGGACTCATTTCGAGGGAGATATTAATATTTAATTGATTAATTAAATATTAATTATTTTTGGAGCATATGTTATAAAGTTATAATATTTTAATATTATAACTTAAGTGGATTAATGAAGGGGTCGCCCATCATGGAAGGGGGCCATTTGACGATTAAATTTATAATTAAAAATTTGGCTGGAGACTATTGAAAGAATTAAAATAATAAGTCGAATTCTTTTAATGATCCCTATCTTTAAGGAATTTGCACTTTTCATGTGTATAAGGCATTTTCATTGGAATTCGAGCCATTATGATTATTGTGAATTGAAAATTGATCAAGTTTCGTCAGAGCACGGAAGCCTAGGGTTTCAGTCTCGAAACATTGGGGAACGAGCCATCTCCAGTGAGAGCAGTTCAGACGGTGTGAGATATCACCTGATTTATTGCCAGGCAGAGGGATTTCTTCATCCAGAAGAAATTACAGAGCTTCATAGTGATTCAAACTTCAGAGTTTTTGTCAGGGTTTTCATCCAGGAAGCAGTTGTTCATCAAGGCGCACCATATTCTTGAGTTTGGACACTTGCTTCAAGGAACCGTACAACTTGTACCTGCTGGTCTGACACAGCCGTACCTTGCAGCAGGCCGTACCAACATAAAAAGAGGCATGTTCTTCATCTTGTGCAAAACGCTTTACTTTCTGGTCTTCTATCTTCCTTTCTGGAGGCGCCTTACTATCTGGATCAGTTTGCAAACATTGGATAGGGGGAGAAGCTGAGATTAGTGAAGCCGTACCATCTCAAACATTTATACAATTGCTGCAATATCAGGTTTTTATCCAAAAAGTGTTGCCTTTTAATTTGCATGTAACTGAATCTCATTTGTAATAAGTCCAGAAGTTAAATAAATAGACTGGCATCATTATTTGCAATAGATTCTGTTATTCTCAGAGTTAAAAGATTTTATTTAGATTTTATATCATTTACTTGCAAAATCGCATTACTTCATTTATGCTCAAAAACGTCAAAAAAACCAAAAACTACAAAAACAAACAAAAAATAGTCAGAATCAGAATCAGGAGGAAACAAGGGGTTTCTACACAATCTTAGCGCACGGAATACTTTGATCAAGAGAGAATGGAGTAGCCTTCGGACTATTTTGTTCTGCTGTTTGGTGCGGTCACAAAAACCACGTCAACAGTAACTACAGGAAAAAGGGTCTTGATATAGTTTAGGATTTCTCTTCCCTTTTGAGTACTCTTCTTAGTCAAGAGGTAAGTTAGTTAGAATTAATTTAAGATTCTGGATTTGAAGTGAGTATTATCTTTGGAACGTTCAGGAACATTCCCCACGTGGAGTCGCCAGATGTTGTGACCTTTTCACACATCGCCCCATTGCAAATGGGGACCCCAAGTAGTTTACTTTTCTAGGGTTTTTCCTTCGCGTAACAATTTCATAAGGCCATTGCTTTGAGAGTTTCAAGTTAGAGTTTTGAGTTATCACCCGAGCTAACTGGAGAATTCAAGCCCGAAACAGTGCCTAAACATCATGGAAGTGCTCAGAAGGTCCGGAAGATGAGGATCGCCTATGCTTTGAGTCAATTCTGACACTTCCTATTTTTTAGGGATTTTGGCTTTTTGGCTTTTTTCATTTTTGGCATTTTTGGACCAATCTAGGTCCCCTATTTTTTAGGGATTTTTCTTTTTTCTTTTTTTAGAAATTTCTTTTTTTTAAAAGTCAACCCTAGTCATAGAGTCAACATTTCCACTTTTAGAATCAAAATTCAAGTCACCAGAGGTAAAAATAAAGCAAAAATCAAGAGAAAATAAAAAAGAATCACGAAAAATCAAGGCATATGGCGAGGGTTTCATGATCCAGAAAGAGACAAACATGAAATTCATGGTGATCAGGGACAGAAAACGGTATAAGTTTGGAGAAATTCGCCCATGGAGATGGAAGAGCATTCTCAAAGTCGGCCATGGAGATGGCAAGGTCAATGACAAGTTCGCTTGGAAGAAGCAAGGATAATATCAAGGAGCCTTAGAAGTCTGCCATAAGCATGGAAAGAGAACCTTGGAGTCGCCATACAATCTTCTCGCAATCTTAGCATACGCAGTGATTTTGTTCAAGAGAGGATAGAGTGACTTTGGACATTTTATTTTGTGTGTTCGGTGGATGATAAAACGTACACCAACACTACGGTTTTCAGATTATGCCATTCTTGGTTCAGCTACCTAAGTAGGGTTGAATTATTGCTTGATTCCAATCACATCAACTAAAACTAAATCATAAACATTTTCTCCACTATCTTGCCAAAGCTGGTGAAAATGGTATCCATATTAACTTATAATGTTGCAATAGACTCTCAACGACCACTGCAAACTCTTCTACTTCACCAACTCACTCATTTATAACAACTAAAGATGCTATCTTAGAGAGCAAAGGTACCAAAGATAGCAATATAACATTCAAATTCTACTATCGAAGGTGGTAGCATTGACCATATAGCTTGAGGTAATGCATGTAATAATTCATCCAATTGTATTCTTTCTATCTATCTGACAATTCCCCAACAAGTCTATGTAAAGATTATGGACTACTGAAGGACTACAAACATGAACCTAAAAGCATCGCCTATTTGCAAACTATGAAAATTGAGCTAAAAATAGGGGAATTTCATCTTCATACACCCTCTTGGTTACAATAAAGATAAAATGAATATGTTTTAAAATACAAGTAGATGCAAACTAGGTCAATCACACAAAAAGACAGCACATTACAATGCTTAATCAAGATTGCTCAAAGGAGATTCAAAATCCAAATCAAAACATTTCAAAACTACAACAAGGAAGCAATACAACCAAGAAAAGAAATGAAGGTGAACTCCAATGTGCAAACCTAAGACAAGTCAATAAATACAAAATGTATTCTATATAAGATAAAGTTGCAAAAAGAAATGACCCCTACCAAAAAGATTGTTAATGGAGTAAGGAAAAGAGATTGTGTAGAACAAGGTTGTAGTCTCAATCAAAGTCACAAACATAAGGGTTAGCAACATCCTTGACCATCACAAGTGAGCCAATGCAAAGTATAATGAGTCTTTAAGAGAATTGTTTGGGCTAGGAGGGCCTACCTAAACAATCCTTTCAAGTAGTTAGGTGATCCTAATATTTCTCCTAACATCCAAGGCCCAGATTCCTTCAAACATAAAGAGATGTTGTAAAGTGCATGTAATGTCCCCTTCTCAAGCATAATCAATTTGTGAACAATTAGTCTATTTTTTGAGTTCTCCCGTAGGCTAATTGGTGGGCAAGGGAGAACTCTAACTTTTTTGGAGATGCAATGTCCCCTTTCTAGCCAATGGTTTGGGAGTTAGGGTTAGCCTATTACTGCGGTTACTGTAGGCTAGCGAGATGTTTAGGGGACCCTTTCGGGGAGATTCAAGCTCTTTAGTAGGCTTGATGTTTCATTCTAGCATATTCATCTCAGTGATCTAGTATTTGGTTGGTTGGTCATTCGAAGGCAAATGAGGAGTTCACCATTCATACTTGTTGTTTATAGTAAGTAATATAAGGCTCATTGGTGACAAAACACTCTTAGGGGATTATTGCTAGACTATTGCCGAGAGTTATTAAATTATTAAAGTCACTTTACTTGTATGACATTCTTTTATTAAAGTGACTTTATGATTTCATGTTATAAAGTACTTTTTAATAAAGTATTTTATAACTTGGCCATTATTAAAGTAATAAAGTAACTTTATTGATATAATACATTTTAAGTTACTTTCTTAATATTTAAGTCAAGGGGATGCTTTTCAAAGATGAAATTAAATTAAATCATTTAATAGCCAAGTGAGGCATTGGATTTTGAGAAGGCAATAATTGCTAATTCATTTAAAAGAGAAATTTTTCAAGACTAGGGCATAGGGTTTGGAGAAGGATAAAGAGCAAAGAAGATCATTTTCATTAACCAAGTTATCACTTACAAACAAAAAGTTGAGCAACAAGTTTGCAGGTATGAAGTTTCAAGCTATTCAAACGATGGAAACCCTTGAATAGGATGGAATCTACAAATCTGAAAGATAACCCAAGGTCTCTTGCTTGGATGGTTTCACACAAATATCATCATCTGAGCATTCACAAATTTATTTCAGTAGATTAATCAAAATTTTCAGTATTTCATCAGCAGATTAGAAATAAGAAAGAGGTCAAATCAGCAGTTGCACGTTTCCTACCTGGCACGTGGGAGTTGATCATTTTGCACTCTTTCTTGGCATGATAGAGACCACCATTTGTAGGCCATACAAGGGTAAATTGGTCAGATTGCAGGGCGTACAATCCAAGACACCCAATCAGGTTTTTAACGCTGCAGAATAACATCCTTTTGAGGCACATGGGAGTCCATAGGAGGTCGTAAAGCTCATAGAGAGGGACGTGGGAATTCTTGAAGCTATATGCCCTTGTTTGGAGGTTGGAAATAGTCAACATCAAGGTGTCCAAGTTCAATCAGCAAATTAGCAACCATTCTCAAGTGTGAAGTTGACCGAACCACAGTTTGGCGCCCAGGGTTTGAGCCAATAATTGTTGTTTTAATAAATCACACCTATAGCAATTACAATCAGCAAATGGGTATGTTTTGATTGTGTTTCAAATCAATAAAGATTACTAGGTTCTCTTTCATTTATGCAATTTCCATTCTATTATTGAATTTTTGCAATTTCTTTCAATTTTCAGCACCATTTCCAGCAAAACCAAAATTAATCAAAATACAAATAAAAACAGAAAAAATCAGATTTGAAACCCAAGGGGTACATCTCAGTGGTATCAAAGCTTTAATCTCCTGCCAGCCTGTGTGGTTGATTCATGAGTGAACCAGAACAAGTATATAACAAGAGTTCGCGACCATGGATACCTCTGCAGCTGCCGAAGGGATAAACTATTACAAGCGTTTTGGGTATTGATAGTTCTCAAGAATCACCCAAGCATTTATCCAGTGACAGTGAGAGGGTCACAAGTGCAATGGCGGATAGAGAAAAGAAGCATGTCAGTTCCCTTAGCCCTAGTGCTAGAACTGAGTGGAAGTTCAACACTATATTGGACATGAAGGCGAATCTCTTGCATAAGATGAATTAGAACACTATCCCTAGTCAGACAGTGCATCCTGAGGAGATTGGTTGCTCCCGTGCACAACCAGAGGACGGGCAAAGGTCTTCAATATTTCCCCCATCTAAGCCCTTACAACCTAATTTCACACGTAGGACTGAGGCACATGTTTTCCTAGAATAGCCTCCAGAACAGCCGGTGTCCATGGTTGATGAGGTCAGAGCTGGCCATGCAGAGTAAATTTCACTTCCTCCTAATATCAGGAATTTATTGACCATGGATCAATTCCTAAACCAGAGGAGACAAAGAGCAGTGGAAATTGGCAAGTTGGAGGCTAGACCACCACAAGGAAACAGAGATTTCCAGTAGGCAGTGGGCAAGTGTTCTTTGTAGCATTTCGATCACGGAAAAAAATGCACGGCACGTACCTGGGTTCAAAAGTTAGACAATTTCCTCTCCTTGAGGCCCATGTTTGAGGAAGAGGCAATCAAGTTTGCCACATTGCATCTAGATGGCCTAGCTCACGAGTGGTACTACCACAGGTTGGTAACATTAGGACACAAGTCCATCACCACTTACGATGAGTTAACTAATAAACTCATTGAATGCTTTGATAGGAGAAAGCGAGAGATTTTCTTTTGTGAGCTTGCACAACTCAAACAGGTTGGTTCATTGGAATCCTATATCTCGGAGTTTCATCAGTTATCAATGATGGTGGCAGGCAGCTTTGAGAGGAGGTTAGTGGTACTATTCAGTTAAGGTCTCTTGGAACCTTCACGTGGTTGGATCAAAGCTTTTGATCCACCCTCACTACAGGATGCTATGAAGAAGGCACAAGATATGGAGCTTGCTGCCCCAAAAAGGAAGTTTCCATCAAAACCTTTCCCTTTCTCAAAAGATAAACCACAAAATAAATTTTCAGACCAGCAAAGAAATCCATCTCCAAGACTCAGTGACGAGACTATTAGAGACTTGAGAAAACAAAAATTATGTTTCAACTGCAAAGGACCTTGGGAACCAAGTCATAAGTGTTCTTCATATTGTAAAGTAAATTAGATGGAGTACTTTTATACTGATAAATCAGATTCTGAAAATTCAGAACAACAGATTGATCAAGAAGATAATGATGAGGATAGTGCATCCGAAGGGTCAGGAAGAGGAAGGGAAGAAGCACCACCTATAGCACAACTCTCAAGCATTTACAAAGAGGGATCCTTCAGGATCACAGGGATCTTGAGTGGGCAGCAATTAAATACGTTGCTTGATAGTGGAGCTACTCATAACTTCATAGATGAGGGGTTGGTGGCTAGACGTGGTCTCAAGGTTGAGGAGTTCAACGGATTCGAGGTGAGAGTAACTGATGGGTTCACACTAAAATGCACTCAAAGTATTCCCAACCTCACTTTGCAGTTGAATGACTATGAGTTCCAGGCAGATTTCTATGCCGTTTGCATGGGGGAGATGGATGTTGTACTTGGCATAAAGTGGCTTTACTCTATTGGGGAGTTTACCCTCAACTTGCGAGTTATAAAGATGAAATTTGAGGTTGATGGCTGAAAATATCTGTTGAGGGGTATGTTAGATGGGAGTCTTCAAGTTATTTCACTCAAGAGAATGGAGAGATTGATCAGGCATGATCAAGTTGAGTGGGCTACAAAGTGTTATACCTTGCCATCATAGGTTGAGGAACAAAAGCATGAGTATCCACCAGACATACAAGCATTGAGAGACAAACATAGTAAGGTGTTTGAGAGCAGATGAAACAAATTAGGCTTGAGCAGAATGTTGGAGCTTCAACATCAAGAACTATATTGTATTCCTTTATGAGATTGTTTCGTGTTGCTTGAAACTTTGCATCTTGTGCTATAGTGATATTAAGGGAACCTTAGTTTATCCATTACTTTGTTACAATTTGTGATTGGGAGTAGCAAGTTTTTTTTTTGGAGGAAACATGGCCATAGTTCCTTTCACTCCCTTAGATTTTCAAGTGCATATTCTGATGTTCTCATTCTAAGCAATAATGTGTGAGTTAGTACCTGTAATGTATGTTTTTCTAGTTAAATTAATTAGGGACCTATTGAAGAGAACAAAGATATACTAAGAAGGGGGGGATGAATTAGTATATCAACAACCTTTTACCCTTTCAACTTTATCAACTTTTAAACTTCAACACAATATCAGCTATGCAATAAGACACAATATGATCAAGTTGACACCAACAATTGTATTTTATGTGCTTATATGAAATTACAAAGATTGTAGGCACCAACCTACTTGAATCACCAATTTTGTAGTTTAGTAGGCACCAACCTACAAGGAGCACCAACCCCTAATGTTCGTAGGCACCAACCTATTGGAGGTACTAACCCCCACTTGCCAAGCACCAACTTAGCAAAAATAATAACTTCAAGAACAGTGTTCCACCTTCAATGTTGCTTCTTCAACGGATGATGGACAATACAACCATTCTTCCTCTTGATTTTATCTTTCTTGAATGATGTTCACATAAATCAGCATATGATAATTCACTATACAAATCTGCCTCTTATATTCTCTTCATACAAATTTGCCTCTTATATTCTCTTCATAAAAATTCGCCTCTTATATTCTTTTCATACAAATTTGCTCAACACGTACAATCTATCTTCTTGTCTTACCTCTGCAATAGATGATCTTTTTCACAAATCTGAAATATATCTTCACAAAAGACTTTGCACATCAAAACTGCAATCCTATCTTCTCATGTTCTTCTTATAGAATCTGCATACTCACAATCATTCACACTCTCATTCTTCTTTGTGATATATGATGCTTCTTTAAGATTCACACAAGTCCTTTAACTCTGCTCTTTTATTTCACATTCTCATTCTCACCCTCACACACTTCTCCACTTGCCTTTATGTCTTTAGTGATTCTATGAATGGATGCAACCCCTTGAAATGGATACAACCATTTAAACAATCATGTCTTTTCACTAACAAATCTGCAAATAATCTTCTTAAACTTTGCTTTTCATTTGTTTGGTGTCTATGATATTCTTCTATGTCTTTCACACCACACTCCACACACTTCAAAAGTTCACCCAAACTTTCCTTTTAAACCTGTGAAACAAGGTGACTTAAGTGAATGTTCATAACCTTTCAAAACAACACAATCCTAGACAACACAACTTTCCAAACAATCACATCCCTTCACACAATCCTCTCTTAAAAAATCTGATCTATAAATTCACTTTAAAACTGCATTATCTTTCTTATCATTCAACTCTCAATTTTCATATACATTTGTCATATATATATTTGTATTTGACCTAAAGTAACGGGACTCGCTAGGACTCGGCAAGTCTCAAGCTGAGCACCCCTGGCCGAGTCCTGGGAGCCCGGACTCAGACGCGGCCGAGTCCATCCGCGTCCAGGCCGGACTTTCCGGACTCGCCGAACGCGCCGCGTCCAGGAGAGTCTCCAGCCCTCGACACGGCCGGCGACAACAACTGAAAAAGCCAATAAAAAAACATAAAATTAAAGTTTAAGTTTGTTTTTTTTTTGTCTTATATTATCTCCCAACCCTAAAAGCAACCTCATTTCATTCATTTAGCAAAATAGGAGGAGAAGAGAGAGTTGTGAAGAAAAATAGGAGGAGAGAGGGCAACCAGCAAGCTGTTGAAGACAAATCCAGGGTCATATATCATTTGAGAAGCTTCATACCAGCAAGGAGGTGCATTAAGAGCTCATTACCAGTGATTGAGAGGAGTTTGCATTGCATTCCAACCCAAATCTAAGAGGTAAGTTTGATTTTAATTGGTTTTTTTTGTGTTTTTTTTTTAAATAATTCACTGTAATTTGTAAAATCATTTTTTTTTTTGAGTTTGCAATTTTTTTTACAAACCCTACTTGCAACTTAAATAATTTTAGAAACCCTACTTGTTATTGCAGCCACATTCATTTGCAAATCAAACCATATTATTATTTTCACAATGTCTCAAACCTGTTGTGACCTTTTCACACATCACCCCATTCAAAATGGGGACCCCCTAATTTTTGCTTCGTTCCCGTCTTTTGGCTTTAGTTTTTCCCGCTCTCTCTCTTTTCTGTCTATCTTTCCGAGGTGTGCCCGTCTTTGAACATCAATTGAAGTTTTCGCTAAGTCTGTAGAATTAGGATTTGCGCTTTTCATCTAGATGGCAAATGGAGTCTCTAGCAGCAACAACCCTTTCAAAAGATGACTTCAATCACTTGCAAACAGAAAAATATGGCTCCAATGATGCATCCAAATTCTGATCTGCAACTTTAAGGTGGTCTTTCACACCATCAAGAAGCTTGAAAACGAAGAACAAAGCCCCACCGGGCCTACCCACTGCTGAAATAAGGAAACCCTAGTCTCCCTCTTCCACAATCTCCAACTCACAAATCTCAAGCAACAAAATAACTCAATAACATACTTGGGTCGAACTTTCTCTTGCCTTCTTATAATTTCTCATTGAAAATACTATTCATTAAAAAAAACACTATTCACTTAAGGTATGTCTTTTTTCACTTTAGCCATGAATAGTAACTGAAAAATAGAAAGTGACCCCTTAAAATAATAGACACATGGTCCCCAACGCCTGAGAAGGTGAAATAATGGTGAAGATCATAATTTTAAGCACAAAAGACACGCCGAACACACAAATTCACCACGTCACCATACTCCGGATACCAACACTGCATTTTACTGACCAAGTGCCCAATCAGGTGACCCTCTAACCGGAACCATTAGCCTACGAGGGTCGACGAAATAGGCTAATCCACTGATTCTCAGAAGGTTAGTTTGAAGGGGACATTACACCTACTCATACCCCAAAATGCGCCCTCAAGCTGGTAGAAGCCATAAAAAAATTCTAAGTGTCAAACTTCCTTCACCACCCCCAAAATGCGCCCACTCTTCATGAAGTCATAAAACGAAGTTAAATCCTCCTCCTACCCCTAAATGCGCCCCCAAGGAGAGATGGTGATGAAAAGATTCTAAGGCATTGAAGTTAATTCCCCCTCTACCCCCTAAATGCGCCCACTCTTCATGAAGTCATAAGTCAAAGTTAAATCCTCCTAGGCATGTCAAATGTGCCCATCTCTAGAGGTGTTAAGAAAAAGTTGCTAAGGCGTTGGGTTATTACTGACAAGCAAAATGCGCCCAAGGAGGGAGAGAGGGTGAGAAAATTTTCTAAGGCAAAGTGTTTATTCCTCCTCCACCCCCAAAATGTGCCCATCTCAAGGAGGTAGCTTCAAAATCTTCTAAGTATTGGTAAGTGGCAAGAGGCCCATGAAAATGCGCCCAAGCTTGTGAAGGGGCATGGAAAAGTTTCTAAGTATGCAAAATTGGAAGCTCCAAGGTCAAAATGCCCCCAAGGTAAAGAGGGACACTTGAAAATATTCTAAGCGTGGAAAGTTGAAAGCTCGCTATGCTCAATGCACCCTAGCAAGGAAGGAGGGTAAAAATTTACTAAGTGTTGAAAATTTGAAGCTCCTGCCCTCATATGCGCCTTGGCTACTTGAGTTTGATGGAAAATTTTACTAAGTGCTTGAAATTGGAAGTAGACATGGTGAAATGCGCCTAAACTTGGGTGAGAGAGTTATAAAAATTTCTAAGGCAAACAAACTCAAAGCTTGAAGGGTTATATGCGCCTAAGAGTTGAGGGGGAAGTTTGATATTTTCTGAGTGTTTGAAGCTTGAAGTAGTTACCTCTATATGCACCTTGACTTGTGGAAGGAGTTGGAAAATGTTCTAAGTATTGGAAATTGAAAGTAGAAGCCCCTATATGCGCCCATGCTAGTGATGTGATAATAAAAAAATTTCTAAGGCATAAAATTTCACCTCTAGAGGAAAATACGCCCGAGTTTGAGAAGGTGATGAAATTCACTAAGGCATGGATAAATTGGCAGTTGATACATCAAAATGCGCCAACTTCATGAGGTTGAAAAAGATTGTCAAGGAAGAGCAAGGAAAATGCGCCCAGAGGAGAAGTAAGAATAAAACTTTGGTGAGAAATATTTTTTTCTAAGGTATAAAATTAAAAAAATTAAATCTACCCCTTCGTATGTAGACACATGAATTTGGCACTTCCTAAAGGGAATTTTCTTCTGGGTATTGGATATTTTCAACAAGGATGCAATTTTAAAGTTTTCCACACCTTGCCGAAGATTTTAAGATGATTTTTGATGGGCACCTAGTTGATAAAATTTTCTAAGATAGAACAAAATAAAAAATTTCTGAGGCAAGAAGAGAAATAAGGTGCCTTGGCTAAGAGTTGGAGCTAGATACTAAGGTGATTTTTGATGAAATTGTTGGAGGGGGAAATATTCTTCCAAGCCAGAGTGAAGATATGAAAATTTTCTAAGGCAGGTGATGAAGCAAGAGTCTTCTAAATGCACCCTCAGAAAGGAGAAATTTGTCTAAGGCATGAAGAATGTGAAGCTAAAGTGAAACTCAAATATCAGGATGAAGGCGTCAAGATGGCAAGCAGATGTTGAAAAGCTATGAAGAAAGCAAGGTTTGCTAGAAAAGAAATGTTCCAGAGATCAATCAACCTTGGAAATCAGAGTATGAAAATCAAGTAAGTGAGGTGAATTTATATTATGAAGTGTTTTGATGCTCTTCTCTTGTTTTGCAGGGTGAACACCAAGGCCAAGACATGATCACTTGGGGAGATGGAGTGAGTACTTGAAGGAAATGGCTAAGTGTTGACCCAATATGCACTTGGCTCAGGAAGGCAAGTGGCAAAGGAGATTGGGTCGAGTCCAAGATTGGAGAATCCTTCAAGACGAGGATGAAGAAATGATGAAGACCTAGGTGTTAAAGAGTCATCCTCAAGCACTAAAACGCCCTCAAGGCTAAGAATGAGGAGTGAACAAAAGGCTTCAATGTTAAAGAATGACAACGGAATGGGCTAAAGAGCGAAGCACAGAAATTTTCCTTAAGTGTAAAGTCCTTCGATGACCCAAAAGGATGTTCTCCAGCATGCGTCATACAACTCAAGATGCAGTGGCAGGAAGGAGGAAAATCACCATCAAACAGGTTAAAAGTTATAGCCTTGGAGTCAGATCGAGAACATGCCTGCCATACCCCTTCAAGAAGTTGAAACCAAAATGATCAGACTCATTCAATTTGCAGTTAGGAAGAAGAACAGTGTGAACGCGTTTACAAACAGGAATCTTCTAGAAGATGGTGGACATTAATTGCTCATTTATTACTCCACTCTTCTTGGTGGCAGTTTTTAAGGTTAGGCTTATGTAGCTCAATTTGAGCCCTTCA
Organism: Sequoia sempervirens; assembly: GCA_007258455.2. NCBI lineage: Eukaryota > Viridiplantae > Streptophyta > Pinopsida > Cupressales > Cupressaceae > Sequoia > Sequoia sempervirens. The sequence continues at coordinate 26,356 of VDFB02296184.1, forward strand.
TTGTAATTGAATCTAAGTCGTCCATTAGACTGGGCCATCTATAAAAGGGGCATCCCCCCTCATTTGTACTTCATTAGATAGTAGAGATTAGAGTAGAGATAGGAAGATAGAGAGACAACTTAGAAGTAGCATAGCGTAGATCGATAGTGTAGTTTGAAGAAGAAGGAAAGTTTTCCTTTGAAAGCTTTGTAAGAAATTCTTGTGAACACTCTCATAATAAAAAGGGTTTTCATTGATGATGATCTCATCTTTTGTTGTGAGTAGCTAGCAAGGTTTCTTCGTCCTTCTAATTCGAGTAGTAGCTTAAAGTAAAGTAAATTTCATTTCATGCAAGTAGTTAGTAATTGTGGAATGTGGTCTTCAATTTGAGAAAATTTCGTCTATCCATACCACTAGTGGGCTCATTGATGGTGAGTTCGTCTTGCGTGGTCAACTGGAAACTTGTGGACTTAACTTCGATTACGATATTCATGTTGGTATGCGTCATTGTGACGATGTCTTCATTTTTGAATTGTAATCTGAATATCTTTAGTTGCTCCCCTTGAAGATTGCACTGATTCTGTGGAAGCTGTCTGAAGCGAGGCAAAGCAGAATCTGGTTGAGGCTTGTGAAAATTGATCTCCACGCAACCATTTCAATTCAGTACTTTCTGGTTAGTTTAGGAGACAAGAGCTTTATAGACAAACCTTTCAAGCATTCAAATTCCTTTCTCCGCTGTTGAACAATTTCGTAAGTCCCCTTGAAATACCAGCAAATCACATCGAGCCAACTAAGACAATAAATGCATGAAGGAACCTTAGAGTTGAATGCATGATCTTTCTAGCAATCTTAGCATGCAGGAGATTTTGTTCAAGAGAGGATAGAGTCGATATTGGTAACATTATTCTGTGTTGGTGTGGTCACGAAAAACACATCAACAAGACCAACTTGCAGAAGCTAAAAGTGGCTACAGCTAGTTCAGATCTGGTGGATTCCACGATGTACAGGCAGTTGATTGGATCATTCATGTATCTAGTCAATACTAGACCAAATATTTGCTATGCAGTGAGTGCACTTAGTCAGTTCATGTGTGAACCAAGGCAAATACATCTAGTTGCAGCGAAGCATATCCTGAGATACTTGCATGGCACAGTTGGGTATGGCTTGAGATATTCCTCTGGTGTGGACTTGAAGCTGCATGGATATACTGATTCTGATTGGGTAGGGTGTGTTACTGATCGGAAGAGCACCTCTGGATGTTGCTTCAGTTTGGGGTCTACAATGATATCCTGGTGTAGCAGGAAGCATTCTTCAGTGGCACTAAGCGCAGTAGAGGCTGAGTATATTGCAGCTTGTGTGGCAGCTCGAGAAGTAGTGTGGCTTCGGAAGCCCCTTGCAGGATTCTTTGGACAATCAATGGAGCCGACTGCCATTCATTGTAATAATCAAAGTTGTGTGAAGCCTTCTCTCAATCCAGTGTTTCATGACAAAACTAAACATGAAAGGTGTAATCACAATCACAACAAAAAATGTTATCACAACCTCCTAAGGAAACAAATCCCTTCACTGCTTCCAAACAAGGAAAAATTCCATCAAATGAATACTAGAAAACAAGGCAAAAGAAGAATGGATAGTAAACTTACCTCAAATGATGAAGATTTGACACTTCTCTTTCCTTATTCCCCATGCTATTCTCCACTCCTCACCATTCTCTCTCTATCTTCTTCACAATTAGAAAATGGAAAAATCAGTTTTCTTTTTGTTTTTTGTTGTTATTGGTATTGTTTTAGGTTTAGGGTTAGTGTAAAGGGGTTTGGGAGTTCTTGTGGGCCCCACATCCCTTTTTTTCAATTATGTTGTTTTTTATAAACGGGTATAAAACTTGTTGGGTTGTAGGGAATGGCAAGCCATCCCCTATTGTCCTCTAATATTTCCTGTCAAAAACAAAAATTCATACCCAAAACATTTCCTTTTTTACGTTTTGAAATTACATATGAAGTGGGGACATTTCCTACTTATCAATGAGTCACCAAAACGTCCCCTATAATGAATGGGATCAAAATTATGCATGGGATGCATCTCCAAGGAACAAAGTAAAAAAATCATGATTACTCACCCAAAATTGCATTTTATCAGTTGTAATTGAGCAAAAAAGGATAAAAAAAAACTAGTAAAAACCTACAATCCATGGAGTCTTGCAATAGGAAGACGGTGGGGCATGGAGGACAAGTCTCAAGGATGGAGTGACCAAGGGCCTACATTTTGGGACAACAACAAGATAGTGGTGAGGTGGTGGTAGTTGGAGGTTTTGGGGCTAAGCCCCCAATGGGGTTGAGGGGCACCACAAATTAAGGCCTTCAAAACTGTAATGTCCCCATTCTTTCACGAGCATCAGAGTTGGTGGATTAGCCTATTATGTCGATCCTCGTAGGCTAATGGTTCTGGATAGAGGGTCACTTGAACGGGCACTTGGTCGGTAAAAGGAAGTATTGGTATCCAGAGTATAGTGACGTGGTGAATTTGCACGTTTGGCGTGTTATTGGAGCTTAAAATATTGATCTTCACCATTTATTTCACTTACTCAGGCTTAGGGACCATGTGTCTATTAGTTAAAGGGGGTCACTTTATATTTTTCAGTTACTATTCACTGATAAAGTGAAAAAAGACATAACTTAAGTGAATAGTGCCATTTTAATGAATAGTGTTTTCAAAGTGAAATTATAAAAGGCAAAGAGAAAGTTTGACCCTCTCATGCATGAGTTATTTTGTTGAATGAAGTTTGAAGTGTGGAGTTTGTGGAAGAGAGAAACTAGGGTTTCTCAATTTCAGCAGTGGGTAAGCCTGGTTTGGGGCTTGTAGTTAGAATTTTGGCATCTTCATGGTGTGAAAGACCACCCTAAAGTGCTGGTTATTTTCTTGTTGCTGCATTGGAGCTTGAAATTGCTGATAACAAGTTGTTGGAAGCCATCTATTGGAAGGATAATTGTTGTTGGAGGTTTCATTCGCCTTTGGGGAGGATTTGCTCGAGTTTTATGCAAGTTGTTGGAGCTGATTGTTCACTTACAGCCAGCCGTCCTTCCGAGAGGGTTCCATTTTCTTCAAGCAAGGAAAACGCCTCATCTTTGTGGCTGCTTTCTTTCCCTGAGGGGGCGCCCTTAGTATTAGAAGCTATTTCTTCAAACATTCGGTGGGAGAAAGTTGTAAGTTTTTATGTGCATTTTGTTGGGCGCGGGTACTGTAGCAAACACTGTTCACACTGTTATTTTGGCTGCAAGTTAATCTAGGGTTGTAAATCGTCTCTCTTTTCGAAATGTATGGAAGTTATGCAATGTAAGCACTCTATCATGTAATGAAGAAAGTCTTTAGCAATCTTATTGAGCCTCTTCTTCGTTTATATTTGAAGTTTAGTTTATACGAGTTTATTATATGCATATGCTTGTTAAATTCGTGTATATCATTGGCTTTGAACATCAAAACACAAAAACAAGAAAAATCAAAATACAAAACCACAAATCAGACCTACAAGCACGGTGAAATCATCGCAGTAGAGTGTCGGATCATCACAATGGTATCAGAGCATTTCACTACAGTGGTAGCAGAGTGGTAGCAAAGTGGATCACCAGAGTGTGGTTCATCACAAAAACCACCCAAACATGCCATTTCCACAATTTTATCACTTTCATTTTGCAACATGTAATGTCCCCATTTTTAGAACTACACTTTGCAGTGATTGATGGCCTATCCCCGGGGTGCTGTCGGCTAGTCAGTGGCAGAATTAGGGTTTTCGGCTGCTTGCTGGGTTCTTTTGAAGATTCAGGGGTTTGCAGGTTGGAGTTTGGCTGTTTGGATTCTGGTTTCCTTCTGGGTTTTCAGAGAGCTTCGTAGAGGTATGACGTGCAACTGCATCGGGCAACCTTTTCGGGCTTACTATTTTTAGTAAGTTATGACGGCTACATCTCGGAGTTTGGGATTTTGGATTGCGGATTCTTTCTGGGTTTTCAGAAAGCTTCACAATGGTATCGCATGCACTTTGATCCGAGCAACTTTCCGAATTTACTAGTTTTAGTAAATTCTATTTTTGGCAGTGGTCCTGTTGGCTTCAGTTCAGTTGGCTTCCCTTTGCAGTCAGTTCAATTGGTATGGTTGTTTTGACCTTTTGATGCATTTTCTGGAGAGATAAGTATTTTAATTAAAATAATGTTATATTACAATGTTATAACCCCTTGGCCTAGCTTCATGACTTTAAGTTCTGAAAAGGGGGGCCTCGTGGGTGGACGCATCATCAAGGAAAGTTTTAATATTTCTAAGGTCAAATATTACTCTTGGAGTTGGGACGCCAACTTTCGGAGAGAAGAGAATTTTAAATTAAAGAAAAATTGCCTTTATGAAAAAGGACGCCACCTTGAAGCTTGGTCAATGGTCAAGTCAAACCCTAAAAGCATCTTGAGGAATGGGCGTACCTTTTGGAAGCTTCTGGAGGTGTCTTCTCAAAGTTATAAAAGGGAGCCTTGGGTCTTCATTTTAGCATCTTATGTCTACAATAATGTTATGCTGCCGGAATGGTACTGGGATTGCTTCAAGGAATGAATGCCTCCTAGCCTTGGCATTGCTTCTTGCTTGAAATTCAGCAACTAGTGGTGAGATAGTTGTAGTTGAGAGAATCTTGTAGTGAGGTTTGCTTTGTAGCATTTGTTTGCATTGTAGTTCAGTTCTTGCATTTTATATCAATTTCTGGAGTTGCTGTTTCAGTGTAGCTGGAAGTTGTTTTTGCTCATATATCAAAAAACAAAAATGTTCTTGTTTTGGGTAGTGATCCATTGAATTTCTATGCTAGGGGCGACCAAGTTTGACAAGTTTCAGATTTTTTAATTAAGTGCTGATTTTTCTAGGACATCGCCCTTCTTAGAGGGCCGTACTTTTCTGTACTTGTCTTGATTTTCATGCAAAAAATATGTATCAGTTTGGGTCAGTTTTATGGTTCATTATGGGGCGCCATTATCTTAAGTAGCTAATGAATTTTATTTGAGGTCTTTGGGTTGAGAATTGAGTGAGTTGCAAGCATTTTATTAGGGTTCAATGTTGCTGGTTAAGCATTTTAGGTTGCTGGTCTGTCATAACAGATTTAGGAAATTGCATTTTGGTGAAGGGATTATGATCAGAAAGTCTTAACAAGCTTTGAGGAGACCTTATTCATTATTGCCGCCTATTTACATTTTGAATTGCATTGTACTACTTAGCATCTCCGCCATATGGTAGCTCCATTCCCACTCTGGGTTAGAAAGCACATGCTTGGCGTCGAGTTTACTTTCAGCAATTGTAGTTGGTAGGGATCCTCTGACCATATGTTCGTCCATCTTGGGCACATTCTTGGCTAGAGTTACTCTTCAGCATGCATTGAGATCCTCTGACCATATGCTCAAACCTTGCCCAACTCGGGATCCTGGTGTACATTCTTGGTTAGAGTTGTATTCCGCATCGTTTTGGTTTAAGTGCTAACCCTAACGAATGTGTGTTGCATTGCTTATTGTAATCCAAAATTGAAAAAAATTGGTTCGGATTAATGGTATGCTCACACCTTGCGCTAACCCTAATCCTGGATTAAGGATGAAGTTACTCTCCCTAATTTGCAACATGTCAAAGACTCCTTGGAGACGTTGAAATCGGAGTACTTACACTTGATTGAAGATCGTGATCATACCATTGAAGTTGCAAAGAAGACCATTGGTGTTTTCCAAGAAAATGAGAGTTTGGTTGATGAGCTCACTCTGGAGCTTAAATCAACAAAGGACAAGTTGAAAGAAACTCATTTGGCTCTAACAGAGGTTGAAGACCAGTTTGTTGATTTCAAACTTTTTAGGGAGCAAGAGAATGAGCAAAGAGTTGAAGAAATCAAGCAAGTAATTGGCGAGCTTGATAGTCTTCGAGAGGAGTTTGATCTTGAAGGTTTCACAAGGAAATCAGAAGTTGCATGTGCAAATTTGGATCAGCAAGACGAAAAGAAGAACTTCCAAGTTTTTGACAATCCTTTCTTTGAAGTGGGTGCTGAAGCACCTTATGACAATCCTCTCTTTGTTTTGAAAAATAAGTCATGTAGTGAAGTGACCAAGCATGAGGTCAAGTATGAACTACAGTCTAAGGATGCTTTGATATCACTCTATGAGGATGTGACACAAATTGTGATTAATAATCTTCCAGGGTTGCTCGTTAGTGAATGCATAAGAGGGTTTGAGGATGAAGTCTCCACTTGGGAATTGTTGAATCAAGATGTTATCAGCATCCTTGACATCAAGATGTTGTCCAAACACAGTTTGGTAGCTGTTCATAGGTTCATTACAGCAGCAAGGAGCAAAGGTTTTAGTCTTGTTACTCATGAAGTAGGGAAAAAAGATGGACCAGAACTTGGTGTTTGTATGCTTTTCAATCCAACCCTTTGGATGAATGATGCTTTGGCACTTATTAGTCCATTGTTGGAGTTGGATTTGAGGTCATCTAATATTCCATGCTCCAATGTTGTTGGAACTTTCATGGATAGGCTTCAAGGATTCTCTAGGTGGGGCATCAGTTTCAGGAGAATGCACTTGATTCTCACTAGCACTTGGGAATGCGTTGAGATTTCTCTTCCATGTGTTGAAAATCACTTTCAATTGGGTATCCATGCTTGGGATTCTCAACATGGGTTGATGGAGCTTATTACTTGGAGAAAGGACTTTTGGAGGGATAAGGATCAAATTTTCAGTTTTGTTGGTATTGTTCCCTTCTTTTCCAGCCACTTGATGGTTCCATTTGTTCATCAACAAATGGATTGGAGAGAAATTTTGAGTATGGGTTGGAAAGATGTACAGTTGGTTGCTCTTGGCAGTGATCCTCGACCAAGACAAAGGCAGATTTTGAGACATGAGCTTGCTGGTTGGAGGCAGACCAGCCACTTTACTTGTGGAGTTACTCTCGTTTGGGAGAGTTTTCCCATCACTACTTGTCAAAGAGGTGGTAATTTTCAGTTGGAGATTACGCTAGTGTGTTTTCCTACCATTTTTGAGGTGTTATCTTGCAACTCAATGCTCATCTCATTCACTCACACTTGAAAATTTCATTGGTGCTGCTGTTTTTCCTGGTGTGAAGTACTAAAATTAGATTGTACTTCACTGACTTCAGCCTTTAACAGCAGAGATTATTTGTTCCTTCACACCTATCCTATTCTCGGAGTTCACCTTATGAAGGTTTGTGAAGAAAATTTTGATAGTTTCTTTACTATATTGGTTCGGGACAGCGAACTTCCACATGCTTTGGCTTTTCATTCTGAGACTCTTGGAGTTGGAACTGTAAGAGTGATTAGAAGTCTTCATGGTGGTGTCAATATAATTCAGTTGATGCATAGTAGTTCCATGAGGAGACATGAGTATGAGTTTGTTGAGCTCTTGCAAAGGATTGCTTCCCTCTTCGCAAGAAGATTTGAAGAGGTCACATTTGCTATCAGGGCTTCGTTTGTTACCATGTGGAGGTATGCCAAGGAGATTGATTTTGAGTTGAGTAGCCTATCTTTCTTCTTACCTAGAATTGTGGTTGACAGTGGTATGGTTGATACAAGCAACCTTGGGCACCTTGGACATGAGACGTTGCATGATATTGATCTCAGTCCTTTAAGATATTTCAGTTTGAGTATCATCGATGGTAACACTTTGGAGTTACAAGGAAGGTTAGTGCAGCATTGGCATGATGTTTTCAGTGATGTGATCAGAGTGGTGCAGCATCGGCATGGTGGGTCCTTCCTGAGACGGACTTGGGAACCTGGGATCATACTTGTTTTGGTATGGATCGGTCTTATTTTTTTTGGAGTTGCGGTGGTATTGCTTGAGGACAAGCAATTTGGGAAGGGCGGACTGTAATGTCCCCATTTTTAGCACTACACTTTTCAGTGATTGATGGTCTATCCCTGCTGTGCTGTCGGCTAGTCAGAGGCAAAATTAGGGTTTCCGACTGCTTGGTGGGTCTTTTGAAGATTCAAGGGTTTGCATGTTGGAGTTTGGTTGTTTGGATTCTAGTTTCCTTCTGGGTTTTCAGAGAGCTTCGCAGAGGTATGACGTGCAACTGCATCGGGCAACCTTTCCGGGCTTACTATTTTTAGTAAGTTATGATGGCTACATCTCAGAGTATGGGATTTTGGATTGCGGATTCTTTCTGGGTTTTCAGAAAGCTTCGCAATGGTATAGCATGCACTTTGATCCGTGCAACTTTCCGAATTTACTATTTTTAGTAAATTCTATTTCTGGCAGTGGTACTGTTGGCTTCAGTTCAGTTGGTATGGTTGTTTTGGCCTTTTGATGCATTTTCTGGAGAGATAAGTATTTTAATTAAAATAATGTTATATTATAATGTTATAACCCCTTGGCCTAGCTTCATGACTTTAAGTTGTTCTGAAAAGGGGGACCTCATGGGTGGACGCATCATCAGGGAAAGTTTTAATATTTCTAAGGTCAAATATTACTCTTGGAGGTGGGACGCCAACTTTTGGAGAGAAGAGAATTTTAAATTAAAGAAAAATTGCCTTTATGAAAAGGATGCCACCTTGAAGCTTGGTCAATGGTCAAGTCAAACCCTAAAAGCATCTTGAGGAATGGGCGTACCTTTTGGAAGCTTCTAGAGGTGTCTTCTCAAAGTTATAAAAGGGAGCCTTGGGTCTTCATTTTAGCATCTTATGACTACAGTAAAGTTATGTTGCCGGAATGGTACTGGGACTGCTTTGAGGAATGAATGCCTCCTAGCCTTGGCATTGCTTCTTGCTTGAAATACAACAACTAGTGGTGAGATAGTTTTAGTTGAGAGAATCTTGTAGTGAGGTTTTCTTTGTAGCAATTGTTTGCATTGAAGTTCAGTTCTTGCATTTTATATCAATTTCTAGAGTTGTTGATTCAGTGTAGCTGGAAGTTGTTTTTGCTCATATATTAGAAAACAAAAATGTTCTTGTTCTGGGTAGTGATTCATTGAGTTTCTATGCTAGGGGCGACCAAGTTTGACAAGTTTCAGAATTTTTGATTAAGTGCTGATTTTTCTAGAAGGAAATCGCCCTTCTTAGAGGACCGTACTTTTCTGTACTTATCTTGATTTTCGTGCAAAAAAATATATATCAGTTTGGGTCAGTTTTATGGTTCATTATGGGGCGCCATCATCTTAGGAAGCTAATGCACTTTATTTGAGGTCTTTGGGTTGAGAAATGAGTGAGTTACAAGCAATTTATTAGGGTTCAGTGTTGCTGGTTAAGCATTTTAGGTTGCTGGTCTATCATAACAGATTTAGGAAATTGCATTTTGGTGAAGGGATTATGATCAAAAAGTCTTAACAAGCTTTGAGGAGACCTTATTCATTATTGCAGCATTTGGATAGCTTCTAATCCTTTTCATGGCAGGCACTTTCTATCAAATTGTAAGTTGAACAATAGTACTGTCAGCATTTCTTCTCATCTTTCTCTTCATGCTTGTAACACCCACTAAATAAGTGGAAGAGGCTGGCTTGCCGCCTATTTACATTTTGAATTTCATTGTAGTACTTAGCATCTCCGCCATATGGTAGCTCCATTCCCACTCTGGGTTTGAAAGCACATGCTTGGCGTCGAGTTTACTTTCAGCAATTGTAGATGGTAGGGATCCTCTGACCATATGTTCGTCCATCTTGGGCACATTCTTGGTTAGAGTTACTCTTCAGCATGCATTGAGATCCTCTGACCATATGCTCACACCTTGCCCAATTCGGGATCCTGGTGTACATCCTTGGTTAGAGTTGAATTCCGCATCGTTTTGGTTTAAGCGCTAACCCTAACAGATGTGTGTTGCATTGCTTATTGTAATTGAAAATTGAAAAAAATTGGTTCGGAATATTTCAGTGGTATTAAGGATGAAGTTACTCTCCCTGAGGGTTGATGAAGGAGAATGCACTTGATTCTCACTAGCACTTGGGAATGCGTTGAGATTTCTCTTCCATGTGTTGAAAATCACTTTCAGTTGGGTATCCATGCTTGTGATTCTCAACATGGGTTGATGGAGCTTATTCAGGCGGGGCATGGAGGACAAGTCTCAGGGATGGAGTGACCAAGGGCCTACATTTTGGGACAACAACAAGATAGTGGTGAGGTGGTGGTAGTTGGAGGTTTTGGGGCTAAGCCCCCAATGGGGTTGAGGGGCACCACAAATTAAGGCCTTCAAAACCACCCAAACATGCCATTTCCACAATTTTATCACTTTCATTTTGCAACACCAAATCCTTACTCTTTTTGAAACTTGGGAGTGATTTGGAATAAGGCTTACATGTCTATTTTTAAGATTTTTGTGAGTTATTAGGGTTTGGGTGGGACCCATAGACCATTAGAATTAGGGTTTTTGGCATGAAGATTGAAAAAGAAAATATATTTTCTTTTATATATTGAATTTTCATTTTTTCGCCATAGGGGATGCCTAGAAGTTTCAAGGACGAGAGGGAGACTCATGAGAGTCCCCTGGACATCTAGAGGACATCCCAAAGTCCTCAACCCATCCGCAAATGAGGGGGACATCCCAAAAATGTCCTCAATTCTAGAGTGGAGGTTGTGGGATGATGGGGGATGTACCCTACCAAGTCTCACATCCTAGAAACAGGGAGATTTGGATGAGCGGCCATAGGGTGGGAGGTGGTGAGCATCCCTATGGAACATTCATAAAAAAACATTGAATTGATTAATTTCTCATGAGTTTTTTGACAATTTATCATTAGAGGAGGCGACAAAAGATGTATTGGGAGAAATTGTGATAACTTAAAAATATATGCTTCTATGATTTATACAATCAAACCAAATGCTTTAAATCTAATTGAAAACTAAGCTAAAAAGCATCTTATTTATGCAATATATGCATAATGTTTTTTATAGCACCTCAAAAATTAATAAAAAGGCACTCAACTTTGTGTTCAATAATAATGATGTCACCAATTCTCCTAACATCACAAATAGAATCTTGTTATGGGGATATTGTGAACCTAAAAAGCCCCTACAATCAGACTACACCTATCAGATACCTCACAGAAAATCCATAAGCCAGGAGCTATTGCAAGAAGTGACAGGGTTGCCAACTTCTGATCAACCTTGAACTATAGAAGGGTACAAGTTGACATCAAGATCAGAAATTTATGGCTGTCATCCGTATTGCAGCCTCAGCAATTAGGAATCTAAATTGTGGAGGAAAGTTAAGGTACAACTTCCATTGCTTTCTGGTTCTTGACTTACTTTAATTTAGACATTTCCTTTAGTTTATTATGTAGTAAGGCCTTCCTGCCATACTTCCAAGAACTTATGGTCATATATAATTTCAATTCATTAGACAGCCCTCAAATTCGATGTGGTTAAGAACCAATTGTTAAAGAAAGTAGAATTTATCAATTTGTTTGAATCATGAATAGTTGTTACAACACTCCATTATTGGATCATGGACAATTTCCCCATCCCCATGCAATTTTTGCTAATTACATTTATATATAATATACTCATCTCCTTATTCATTTATTCACCTATTCTAATTTTGTGTCCCCGTATTGATACCCCCATGTCTCTTGGGGCAATTGTGAAATCATGCATGCTCCTTTGCTTATATGGAGTAGGTAACATTTATTCTGCTGAAAAAGACCAATGCATGGAAAACAATCAGGTGTTGGAAGGTAGCAATTGATAAGAGGAATATAACTTGGACATTACTATTTTATCTAGAACCTATTCTTTTAAATTGCCAAATTACAGTGTATGTAGACACCATACATTTAGAGCTCAGTAGTAGATACGTAACAAAACCCATCATCACTCTACATGTGGACAAGGTTATGCAGCTGTCTTTTTAATTGCATGATTCTACTCTCATGGCAATAATATTCACATGTTTCAAAAGAAAAATAAAATAGAAGGAACCAACCTCCAAAAGAAGGGCCAAAACAATGGGGCCAACAAATTGTGTAGCATCATTTCCAATCTGCAAACCCCCCAAAATAATAAGTTTAGAAAATCTGTCAAAAAATTTATCATTTGCAATATAGAATTCAAAAAATAGACTGCATCTTACAAATTACACTCTTGCTAGTGCTAACAGGAAAAGAAATCTTCCATTTGAAAATATTTTATCATAGTAAACACCTCATCATATTTAATTCCAGACCAGCTATGGAAGTTAGATTGTAGAATGGAAAAAAATTAATTCTGAAAGGAAAACGTTTAACAATATGTAAAATAATTAAAGCTGCATAAATGACAATGGATTATTTTTGGATGGGTATAAACACACATAAAATTCCTATTGTAATCAGGGATGTAAGAAATCCTGTAGATAATGCAACCAACAATCTAAGTTTGCAATAGATGTGCTAAAGATTTGTAAAAATGTTAAATTCACTGATCTTATAACTAAAATTTGCATAGACAGAAGTCAGAACTTATGATGTCCCCATCCTAGTCAGCGCAGAGCTGGTGACGTGGTTAGCCTATTATTTCGATCCTCGTAGGCTGACAGATGTGTGCAGAGGATCATCTGAGGCAGTTACTCAGTGTTTTGTAGCTTCAGTATTGCAGTTGTTTCAGGTTGGGCCTTTGCAGAATCATTCAGTGGGGTTTTTCAGATACTTTCTATTTTTAGAAAGTTAGGTCAGGCGGAAGCTGCTATTTTGGGCAGGGCACCTGGTTCAGCTGGTTTGCTCGAAGTCGACCCAGTTCTTCAGTTTGACAGTCAGACGGAGAAATATTGGAGTATTTATTGGTTTAATGAAATAATTAATACTTTGACTTTATATTAAAGTCACGTTATTAATTATTTAAATATTTAATTAAATTGGCATATTATAAAGTATTTAGTATACTTTATAATAAAGTATTAATATTTGATATAATGAATATTTATTATTCATTAATAAAGGCGCCAATTATTAAATGAGTTTCTCCTAAGTCAAAAGCGCAATAATTAATCATTTATTTAAGTGATTATTAAATGAAGGCTTTGGGTCGAATTTTTCAAGAAGGATATATATTCACAGGAAAGACAAAATCGAACCATTATGAGATGTTATTCCAATTTGTCTTATTTTGCTCTGAGCATTGGAGTTTGCAAAACCTAGGGTTTCAGTAGACGTTTCATTTCTGGAGAACGATACCTCTTCAGAGATTGGCATACTGAGACGGTGCGATACCAGTTGAAGATTGCATCTTGGTGACTTCACACAGAGGTTACAGATTGAGCTCATTGATTTATTCATTCAGAGTTTATCAGAGAATATCCATCAAGCAAACAGGGGCGACTTCTTTCAGAGTCATCTACCGGAGATCTGGCATTAATTCCTTGAGGCCGTACTTATTTTATTTGCTGCTGCAGTCAGGCCGTACATTTTTGTACTTGTAGGCCGTACCATCATTTCTAGAGAACTACGCCCCCTGTCTTCAGATTCTCTCACTGAGATCTAGTACGCATTGGTTTCCTGGTGATTTCGCATTGGTTAACTAGCTTGGAGATTGGTTCTTCATTCAGCCGTACATACTTTCTCTGTTACTTTTGGCGCCTGGCAAGGAGAATCAGGTTCTTTGAAAAAATAATCTTATTTTATCATTTGTTCAATCTTTTGCATTGTAAAAGCTCTGGAAATATAATAAATTGGTGCGCCTACATGTTCTGGTTAATTTCCAAGCAATTTTATTGCCTTAGTATTTATTTTGGATTTTTAAAGCAATTTAGCATAAAATCGCAGCTTCTTGCATTATTACAAAAACCCACAAAAAACACACAAAACACACAAAAATTGCAAAAACAATATTTTCAGTTAGGGTTTCAGGGTTGAGAACCACCAGGGTTCTTACAGTGGTATCAGAGCACAGATCTCCTGCCATCCTGTGCTTTTTCAGTTTCTTTTTCAGAATACAGTGTGCTTTTTGGTTGTTTTTTCATGAGCAGAGATACTATTCACTACATTAAAGGTGTAGGGACAGGCAGAGCCGAAGATTGGACAGGTTGTAATGCCCCCTTCTCATTAGTGATCAGCATTGGTATTCTTCAGTCTATTCCGGAACCCGTAGACTGGAATGAGGTGGAAATTAGGGTTTCTTGGGCTTGGCTTTTGTAGCATTTCATATTATTTACTATTTTTAGTAAATGCTAGTTGTGGCAGTATGCAGTTGGTTGTCTTCAATCATCACTTCAGTTAAGCATGTTATTGATTGTTTCAATATTTTCCTCTCAAGCCTTAATTGATGAAAATTGCTGAGTATTGGCATAAGTGTTATAATTTTCAATTGACCACCCCTTGGCCTAAGGATACAACTTGTAAGTTGTTTTAAAGAAAGGGACTTGAAGGGTACGCCTTGTCATAAGGAGATATTAATATTTTATATTTTTGAAGTTATGCTTGGAGGAAAAAGGGATGCCACTTTATGAGGAATATTATTTTATGAAATTTGAAAATGAGGAGAATTCAAATAGTTGTCTGTTGGCGTACCATTGAGGAAGTTGAAGAGTTTCTCAATTCTTATAAAATGAAGACATGACTCCAGCATGGGTTATCCATCAATTACCTTACTGTTATGCTGTCAAAATGACTATGGACATTTTGCTATTGCTTCGAGGATGCTACCTCCTAGCCCCTTCCCAATTTCGTGTTTGAAATATAACACCTAGTTGGAACATTGCTGCTTCTCACAACAGACTAGCAGATTGAGCAATAAAGGTTGATAATTTTGGTGAATTCTACAGTTTTGAAGTTCCTGGTTTTTACACAGCTGAAGCTGAGTTTTGTTCATAACTTCTAAAGCGAATTTTATTCTGTTCTGGGTACTTTGGCCATGCATTAGTCAACTGAAGGCGCCACCTTTCACAAAGTTTGGGAATTTATTTCCAAGTATTCAATTTTATATTGCAAAATCGATTTTCCTCAAGGGCCGTACCATTTAATGATGTCTTGGGATTCGTGCCAAATAAAGTGGAGACTTTGATTGCTGTTTCTGGATTCTAACTTGGGCGCCAGACTTGTAAGGTGCATTTGCAACTCGTTTCACGCCATTCGGAGGAGATTTGAGTGAGTTATGATAATTTACTTGATTCTCACAGTTGCAGATTGTAATTTCCAGTTTACTGTTTTTACATCAGATTGTTGAAGTTCTGATTTCTGATTTATTAGCAGCTGTTAGAGGGTTAAAATATCATTGAAAATCATCTCTTAATCTTGTGTATGAAGAATTCTATATTTCCTATGTAATTTGCAGCTTATTCCACATTGTACAAACTGTAAACAGTAGTACTGTTCCAGTTTAATTTGCTGCAATTTCTTTCTGTTTCTTCTCACATAAGTCCCCTGGATGGTTTACCGCCAGTGAGGTTAATTTAATTGTAATATCTCATACCCACTCATAGTGGTGAATCCCCACAGCATTGTGGATGCCCGCCGCAGCGGATGAATTGCTTTATTTGTAATCTTTTCCCCCCACTGTTTGGTGGTAGCGTGGAATTGTTCTCTCATGGCTGGTTATCCGCCTAATTAGTTCATAATTTCAATTTCTTAAACTCCGTCATATGTTAGCACCTCGCCCTCAGTGGGATCTTGAGTGCACATTCTTGACGTTGAGTAGTTCTTCTATTCAAGTTCAGTTTCTTCAGTTTAAGTTCAGTATCTTCCATTCAAGTTCAGATTTGTATTTGAGGCTAACGCTAATCCAATCATCCATTGCTGGTTATTTTGTGTTATTCCTTAAAAAAAATTGGTTAGCATATTTCACAGGTCCACCGATTCCTGAAGGTGAGACAGTGTCAGGAGTACTTGGTATTCACAGATCTAGCTCCAACAGTAGCGAAAACAGTGTTGCAACCCTAATGGCAGACCGTGAGAATTCCTCAGAGACTCGTAGGGATTCAGGGAAGGCGCATGCAGAGGGTGACATTACAGATGAGGAGTTTAGACGCAGGCATGATAACATGATGGACATGATGTCCCAATTGATGGGCACTATCAGACAGTATACGCCCACACAGCCTCATTATATACAGATTGGACAGACGAGCGGGACTACACCAGTAGATCAGCCTTTGGCATCAGTACCACATCAGCCATCACCGATCTATCAGGAGCGTAGGCCAGGTCAGCCTACTTTCTTACCTAGAGAGACTCCACCTCAGACTCCGGGGGCAGAGCAGCAGGGGCAGCATCAGGAGTTTCAGCCACATAATGGCATGTCAGTAGCAGATGTGACGAGGTTTCATGGTGAGTACATGTCACTAGCACCTGAGATCCTGCAGGCATTAACGTTTCATGAGTTTATGGATGTTCATAAACCCAGAGGAGGAGGCAAATTTGGCTGTAGACCCCCTCAGCATCAGCAGCCGCAGCCACAGGTGAACAGGGATTTGCAGTATGCGGTTAGCAAGATTACCTTGCCATATTTTGATGGGTCCGATAAGACATCAGCGAGGGCTTGGGTCCAGAAATTGGACAACTACTTATCACTGAGGCCTATGCAGGAGGACAAGGCCATTAAGTTTGCTACCTTGCATCTTGATGGAATAGCGCATGATTGGTGGCACCACGGCATGTATACGCTTGGCCATCATGCTGTCAATACTTACCAGGAGTTCACTAGCAGGCTCATAGAGCGATTTGATAAGAAGGATCTGGAAGTTTATTTCAGGGAGCTAGCTCAGCTCAGGCAAACGGGTAGCTTGGATTCTTATATTGGTGAGTTTCAGAGAGTTGCAGTCATGGTGACAGGGATTTCAAAACGGAGACTCATTATACTCTTCGTTGAGGGTTTGACAGAACCTATGAGAGGTTGGGTAAAGGCGTTTCACCCTCCTACCCTTCAGGAGGCCATGAGGAAGGCGCGAAGCATGGAGCTTGCAGCACCTCGCAGCAAGTTCAATTCAGGTTCGACACCCTACACGAGGCCTAATAGGCCTTTTGATAGAAATAATGACAGGAATAAGCCTTTTGACAGAAGGAAGGATCAACCGGATCCTAAGAGACGCAATGCACCACCCTTTGACCAAGAAACATTGAACGAATTGAGAAAGAAAAAGTTGTGTTTCTGGTGCAAGGCACCCTACGATGAAAAACATATATGCCCACTTCGTCCTAAGGTCAAAAATAATCAGATGGAATGGTTTTATGAAGGCGAAGAGCAATCTGATCTGTCAGACCAGCAAGCTGATTCCGAGCCTTCAGATGATGACAGGTCCGAAAACGAGGGTGAACACGAAGGTGGAAGGAAGTTACAGGAAGCCCATTTGACTAGCCTTCAGAGAGATGGTTTGTTTAGACTCCGCGGGCTCCTAGCAGGTCAGAAGGTGATCACATTACTGGATACTGGTGCTACACACAATTTCATTGATGCACGATTGGTGGAGAGACGTGGCATTCAGACAGAGGCATTTGAGGGTATTCGAGTCAAGGTGGCTGATGGGTACACTCTCAGATGTGACCGAAAGATTACTGATCTTCCGATGAGACTGAACAACTATGAATTCAAGACTGAATTCTATGTTGTTAACATGGGAAATACTGATGTGGTGTTAGGGATGGCATGGTTGCACGATTTGGGTGAGTTCACACTCAATTTGCGTGACATGGAGATGAAGTTCAAGGTCGATGGGAGACCTCATGTCATCAAGGCTATTCGAGACAGTAATCTGAGGATGGTTTCATTCAGGCGGATGCAGAGGCTCATTCGTCATGACATGGTTGACTGGGCGGCAGAGTGCATGTTGATGCCAGCTCAGCAGGAGCAGTAGAGGGTGAGTACCACCCTGACATTCAAATATTGAGGACTAAACACTCCAAAGTGTTTAGCGACATTCCACCTGGTAGACCTCCAGATAGAGGCATAGAGCATATCATTGAGTTGGAGGAGGGCGCAAAGCCCGTTATGTCCCCATCCTAGTCAGCGCAGAGCTGGTGACGTGGTTAGCCTATTATTTCGATCCTCGTAGGCTGACAGATGTGTGCAGAGGATCATCTGAGGCAGTTACTCAGTGTTTTGTAGCTTCAGTATTGCAGTTGTTTCAGGTTGGGCCTTCGCAGAATCATTCAGTGGGGTTTTTCAGATACTTTCTATTTTTAGAAAGTTAGGTCAGGCGGAAGCTGCTATTTTGGGCAGGGCACCTGGTTCAGCTGGTTTGCTCGAAGTCGACCCAGTTCTTCAGTTTGACAGTCAGACGGAGAAATATTGGAGTATTTATTGGTTTAATGAAATAATTAATACTTTGACTTTATATTAAAGTCACGTTATTAATTATTTAAATATTTAATTAAATTGGCATATTATAAAGTATTTAGTATACTTTATAATAAAGTATTAATATTTGATATAATGAATATTTATTATTCATTAATAAAGGCGCCAATTATTAAATGAGTTTCTCCTAAGTCAAAAGCGCAATAATTAATCATTTATTTAAGTGATTATTAAATGAAGGCTTTGGGTCGAATTTTTCAAGAAGGATATATATTCACAGGAAAGACAAAATCGAACCATTATGAGATGTTATTCCAATTTGTCTTATTTTGCTCTGAGCATTGGAGTTTGCAAAACCTAGGGTTTCAGCAGACGTTTCATTTCTGGAGAACGATACCTCTTCAGAGATTGGCATACTGAGACGGTGCGATACCAGTTGAAGATTGCATCTTGGTGACTTCACACAGAGGTTACAGATTGAGCTCATTGATTTATTCATTCAGAGTTTATCAGAGAATATCCATCAAGCAAACAGGGGCGACTTCTTTCAAAGTCATCTACCGGAGATCTGGCATTAATTCCTTGAGGCCGTACTTATTTTATTTGCTGTTGCAGTCAGGCCGTACATTTTTGTACTTGCAGGCCGTACCATCATTTCTAGAGAACTACGCCCCCTGTCTTCAGATTCTCTCACTGAGATCTAGTACGCATTGGTTTCCTGGTGATTTCGCATTGGTTTCCTAGCTTGGAGATTGGTTCTTCATTCAGCCGTACATACTTTCTCTGTTACTTTTGACGCCTGGCAAGGAGAATCAGGTTCTTTGAAAAAATAATCTTAATTTATCATTTGTTCAATCTTTTGCATTGTAAAAGCTCTGGAAATATAATAAATTGGTGCGCCTACATGTTCTGGTTAATTTCCAAGCAATTTTATTGCCTTAGTATTTATTTTGGATTTTTAAAGCAATTTAGCATAAAATCGCAGCTTCTTGCATTATTACAAAAACCCACAAAAAACACACAAAACACACAAAAATTGCAAAAACAATATTTTCAGTTAGGGTTTCAGGGTTGAGAACCACCAGGGTTCTTACAGAACTACTTTCTTTCAAGAAGAATCATGTATGCCACATTCCATTAAAGCGCATGAAGAATGAGGAAAAGCACCTTACCACAAGTTAATGGTTCTTAGTAATTTGATGAGTTCACTATGTTTACTAGAAGTGTATGGAAAAAATGATTGAATGAATCATCCTTTGTTAGACATTTCAGGAGAGGCTTAAACAATTTTGAAAATGAGTGCATATGCTATACAAGTGCTAGAGAATTTTGATGTGGATATCCATACCCTACCGTTTGATTTAATTAAGAGGATGTTTGTCAAGGCAAAGAAAAAATATAATGTTTTCAAAAAGAAAAAGAAACTTGCACAGCCATTTGAAAAATGACAAACTATTACAGAACTTGATGTATTGTCCTTTGGAGGATGATGTGTGAAGTTGTGAATAATCACTCCTAGTGACTTTGATGCAGCTCCTTCATTCCAACCATTATAGCTCATTTGAAGGCACTTGAAACCTCAAGAACCATCGACAAATCACCAAAAAGTCTTCATGACTTGAATTTGACTTCTTCCTCATCTCAAAAAATTGTAAAATTTACTAGCTTGAAGCCCTAGGTATTTTCATAGATGAATCCATGAAAACATCTACTTTGTAATGTCCCCATTTTAGCCATATTCTCTTTTGTGTCTGATAGCCTATTCCCGGAAGCTCGTAGGCTAGTTAGAAGTGGAAATTAGGGTTTCCTTTTTTGTAGGAGGTTTTAGATGCATTTTTGAAGGTTTGCATGTGAGCTTTTGATGCATGTCTGGTGGGGCTTTCTGGGTTTTTGGAGAGCTTTAGGATGAAGCAACATGCATGACAAGATAATGACATGCATTTCTAGCGGATACTTTGGAGGCTTGCATCTTAGAGTTTTGCAATTTGGATTTTGGATTTGTTCTAGGTTTTCAAAGAGCTTCGCAGTGGTGTGACATGCAACTGAAACAGGTAACTTTTCCGGACTTACTATTTTTAGTAAGTTACGACGGTTGCCCGGTTTGTGCTCAAAATGAGTTTGGAACAACTTACTATTTTTAGCAATATGCTATTTTTAGTAAGTGCTAATTTTGGCAGTGCTATTTTTAGCAGCAGTTCAATGCAGTGGCTATTTCTGGCAAGGCAGTCTGAGCAGTTTCATCTCCAACAATCTTGGAGCCTTGTTTGGCAGGTTTGGTAACTAGTGATTTTCTATTCTAATGAAAAATATTTCCTATGCTAAAATGGACGACTTTTTAAGGGAAATATTTAAGTTGCAAATATTTCATTAAGTGAAATTTTAATAAGGCTTGATGGACGCCTTAAGAGAGAAATAAGTGATATTTTAATAAAGTATTTCACTTATGACTTGGGACACCTAACTTGATGATTATTTGCATTTTGATTAAGTTATTTACCTTCATGAAAAGGGACAACTTGGAGAGTGTTGAAATGAAATGCAAATTACAGAATATTGTGAAAAGGTGAATGTGGATTTGAATGTCATGTGGGCACCCTATTTGGAGGGATACAGATTTGAATTGGGCGCCCTATGTACGGACACTATAAAATTGATTTGCACGTTGATTGCGCAAGTGTCTCCCACGTTACAAAGTGAAATGTTTCCAAACTTAGAATATTTTTGCACTTTTCGCCATTTGAAAATCCCC